>JAZGTK010003722.1:0-26528 GCA_036877625.1 Ambastaia sidthimunki
ATGCAGGAATGGTTTTATGAAGGATTTACACAGAAATTATTTAGGTTTGTACTTTATGAAAGAGAAACAAATTAAATTTAACAACTTATACAGTCACGGTCACTTTGTCGCTGCAAATCGTTATCAGCAAAAAGGTAAAAATTGCATCTATAATAGAAACACGTAGACTTGAGTGTTTGGCTCAATCTTTACAATGGAAGAGAAATTTTATAGTGCTCATTTATATAATTTTATTGGAATGGTATTATATTATGGGTCATTAACATCGGTGATATTGCTCACCCTCTCGTTTCGTGATGACAAGGATCATTAGGATATTGAATGTGGTGTTGAATAAGCTCACAAACTTTTTTGTGTCAGTTTTCTGTTTATTTTCAATGTGAAATATCCTCTTTGTACATGACTAATGAGTTATCGCCACTGTGTCAGAACGAATCTGTACAGTAGGTCGGTTTTGATGCAAACTAAATGCAAACGTTTTTCTTAATGTCGCAAACGGCGCCGCATTCTTGCAGCAAATTCCTCTGCCATTTCGTGATAAAACTTGCATACCAAACAGCCTTGAATTTGCATGAGCCAACGAAATGATGACAATGATTGTGTAGTTCTGTGTAGCTGTCTGCACTGAATAGTTTTAGGGACTTTTCCCCTGAGAGTCAAGATATTTCAAGGTTCACGGCATTCATAGACTTATACAGCCATAAAAAAATAATTTAGAGAGTGAAAGTGTTTTAGGAAGAGGGAGAGAAAAAAGGAAGAGAGTGTTCAGGGACGGTTGACAGATGGTTCACGGCTCTTTTGGGACCTTTGACGGAGTCTGTCCTGCATCACGTCGGAGCGCTGGGAATTGAGCAGTGGGACTTGCGCTGGAAAACCGGGAATGTTCCACGTGTCTTTAAATTACCATTAACATTTAAGTTCACTGTTTCATAACATGTTCAGCTACTGCTTAAATACTGTAAATCTTAAAGACCAACTTCCACCATTGAGGGTTTGGTGCAGTAAAGCGTTTTTAATGAAGAATTTAAACCTGAGGTAATTTTAAACCTTTTTTAAAATGTTTACATGTTTAAATGTGTCACAGGTCAGTTCTGCTTCTGTGGATACATGCTAAATACATGCTAAATACGAATAATAATAAGAATAAAATGCTAATATAATAATAATATAAAATAATATAATTGTGCATATGACACCAAAGGCTGTGTGTATAAGCAAACTCTCTGGTATTTTGGCACAAATTCATCTGTTAAAACTACTGATAAGCGATAAAAGCTACAGATTTTTATCTTACCTACAATTTTTAAGAAACATTAGTAGGAAATAATTCATAAGTATTTTTTATTTTTAACAACAACCACACAGAAAATTTTAATAAAACAACACTGATACATGGTACAATGCAACATACAATTTTTGCATTATTTCATAAATCTCATTCCGTAGTCCTACTGGATTACAGGGTGATGATCATAAAGTTTTTGTGAAACTTTAAAAGGCCGTGATTAATGGCCACCAAAGACAGATTAGTATTTCTTTCTTGTCCTTTCCTCAAGCCTTAAAAAACCCAGCAAGGTCAAAACAAAAGGAAGAAGATTAATTTGGTCTTACCTGATAAATTATGAGAATTAGCCTGTTGGGAAAAAAACAGTATTTGGTGAGCTGTTCCTGAGTGGTCCGACAGAAGCAAACAAAAGCTTCTGATTGGTCCAAACAGCCAAAAATCCATGAAATTTAAAACATTTTAAATTTCATTTCAAGCTGGGGTAGAATGTGGGTGTGTTTTTTGTACGCAGGTGTGCATAAAACTGTGGTAACACTATGACTTTGGATATGCCATTTTTAGTTGCTTTAAGTTTTTAGTCGACTAACAATGGCATATCTAAAATTGCCAGTGAATTTTAGGAACGCATTGCCACTGTCAGAAAAAAAGCCTTCATTTTCTAAATTATCTGACCTGTACTTTTTATCGGCTGAAATCGCATTGCCGTTTAAACACCGGTGGCTTTTCTTTGACAGAGACTGCATGCTAATCCTGATTGTTTTGTGCTATTACTCTGGCCCTGTGGTGTGCCGCCCACCATCCTGTGTTCATTGGAGACAATGCGGCCATTTTCAGCAGACGACTTCATTCCATTATAATCTGACACCAGCTCATGCCGCAACAAGCAACAGTCCAAAGCAACAGAAGTCCAGCTTTATTGTGACATTCTGGCAAGCATTACATCCTGGGATACAAGTTCTTCATTATGCACTAATTCTTAATTGCAGGTTGACGCAACTAAATTTCATTTTCCAGCTTTGCATGTCTAGCTACCTAGTTTTGCCTCTTGAAGGCTGCGTGACTCAAATAATTTTTTTTGTTGTGAAAAAAATCCTGTTTTTAAATAAAATATTACATACAAATTTAATTTAAATGGACTTCATACAGCAAAATTTAACGGCCATTTACACAACAGTGCCATGTCAGGAGCACAAAAACATGCAACATAATGTGCATTACATTTCGATAACTGTTCCATCTGTCCATGTGATTCAAAACCTCAATTTTTCTTTGTCCATATATTGATTTTAATATTCATAAAATACCTCACAATGATTCAGCAATCAGCTTCTAATAAACAAGCTAAATTGCGGCTGTAGTCGGTAAGAAGTCGATTTTATTTAAACTTATTCACAGAAAATTGTTTAGCTTGCAATTTTATGTTTCAAACAGAGATGGCGATGTAGAGGCAAAAGTCACTGGACTGTAGCTTTAACTAAATCAAACCTAATAAAGACAGCTGTAAAAATACGGTTGGAAAAAGAGGCTTGAATTCATCATGACCAAACGTACGTTACTCGTACATTATTTACAGTAAATAAAAATGTGTCGCTTACTGTTGGGATCCACGTTTTCACACAGTTCGGTTTTGGCCTCGCCGTTGGGTCGGTCGCTGGGCTTGTGCGACAGGCGTGATGACATGGTGGCCGCTGTCACCACGGCTTTGAAGCTTCTCTTCCGTTTCTGCACGTTGAGCTCCGGGTGGAAGATAATGACGTAGACCTTGGGCATGTAAAGCATTCCGAGAGCTACCGACGCACTCAGATTCATGGAGATGGTCAACGTGGTGGTTTGGATGTATAGCTTTGGAAAAAATGAAAGAATACACAAGTAGAAAACATTATTTTTGGGTTACAACAGGAAGAGATTTCTCTAAACACACATAACAAATGAAAATAGTTTCAAAATGACCTAAAAATTGTATAACGTTCCTAATTCATAAATTATAAAGTCCATTAGGAATTCCAGCAAGCTCCGGCACAGTTTTCCAGATGAAATAAAGAATAAAGCAAAGTTTGAGCAGGTCAGTCGATGCCGATGTCCTGGTGGGAAAATTCTAAATGCATGATATGAAATGGATGATAACCATCTTACAAAACTTGAGTAGCTTTCGTTGTCTGACAGTACAGTTCTTGCTTGTAAAAAAAGGAAGCTTGTCAAAGCATTATAAGCAAGTCTTTTTATGCTTCAGCCATATGACATTAGTACTATGACAAAGATTTAATCTAGCTGTCACACAAATGTTTCAACAGCACTCTGGCAAGTCTGTAATTACAGATATTCTCAGCGGGTTTAATCTTTAATGTCTCGCCAGTTCAAAGTCTTGTTAGGAAGGTTGCTGGTGGGCTCAGATGGAACGTGCATCCTGGCCACAATTTACACCAATTACGTGCAACCCATGTCGGTTTTTCCTAGTTTCACAGAGATTCTTGTCTCTGTAACATGCTTAAAAAGGATCACAACTCGAACATCTGCGAGAACGGAGCTCCAAAAGTTCTCGATTCTCACGATGTTGCATATTTAAAATTTAAAAACCTCTAAGGCTGTCAAACTAATTTGTGAAGCCAGAGTGTAAATGCAGTGAACTGACACACGAGGAAGAGATTGGCACCTAATTCTTCAGCTTTTAATAGGTCAGGAAGAAACTTCTAGAAAAACGTCAATGTTGAGCCAAGTCTGATGGAAGCTAGACTCCGACAGCCCGCCCACAAACCACCCACAGTCTACTCACTGCCCGTCTCATGCACACCGCACACAAAACTGGCTAACACCAGCAAAAAATCAGATGTTCTGTTCTGACTGGCTGGCTTTACGTAATGAAGTTTGCCTGGAAACAATGTCCTGTTTTCAAGGTATTGGTTTGATACAATGACTAATTTAAGGAGTTGCCAGAGTTTGTGTGACTAGTGGCATTAGATGTTTGAGTTTTGCTCAAGGGACTTTGTAGCAACTAGATATCTATGAGCAGGACTGTATATTCTACCTGGATTTATTTCTGTCAAATAATTCTTACTTGTTACTTTTGGACGGACAGTTTAGAGGTAAAGTTAACATACTGATTTTCAACAGCAGTATGAAAACATCTGTTTTTCTTCTGCATGTCATAGACCTAAAATTCTGTATTTCAATGACATTTTCAACAATATGTGTGTCATCAAATCTTTAAATAAACCCATCTCTACGTGTTTCTTATACAGAACTGCTGACAAACATTTACAAAATGTGTGAAGTAAAGTCTAGTGTTGATCGTTGTTAATTACTGAGCATTCAGTCCAGACGTTCCCCCTCGTCTGAGACGTCTGGAGGTGAAGAATGGGATGATGATGATGATGATGAGAGTTCCATGGATGTGATCTGGGCTAATAATAGAAGCCCAGATGTAAACAGTTCAATGAAACAGCTTGTGGAAGATTGCTGAACTCTTCAATGAATAGAGA
This sequence comes from Ambastaia sidthimunki, assembly GCA_036877625.1. Taxonomy (NCBI): domain Eukaryota; kingdom Metazoa; phylum Chordata; class Actinopteri; order Cypriniformes; family Botiidae; genus Ambastaia; species Ambastaia sidthimunki. The sequence continues at coordinate 4,762 of JAZGTK010003722.1, forward strand.
AGAATTTATAGAACCATACAGGGACTGAAAATGAAATAATTGTTTTTATAGAACATAGGAGGACTGGGTCTTATAATGGTTTATGCTGTATCTGCTTTCCCATCATTGGGTTGAATGATTCTTATACTTGAAGTATGCTTATACTTGAGAACAGTTGAGTTAGTCTCTTGTTAATTGCCAAGGTAACTCAGTTGTTTCTTGGTACATGGCCAAGTTTACTAATATCAGGAAATTGTGCATTGTAATCATGATTTTGTGGTAACAGAGTGGATAAAATGAGCAAAAAGAATGTAAATCATAAATATGTCAATTCTTGCACAAAGAATTGCATTTCACTGTCATCAGCATTTCAATGTCAAAAATCTATATTTGATATGATAAAGACAATTGCAAACCTTAAACAAATACTGTCCCCCAATAAAACACATTCTGTCAACCAAAACACCAGTGACATGCAAATTCACAATCTACCACTTTAAGACAACATAAGAATTGGCTCCCACTGTGATCATGAATTTTGGCAATGGATCAGCATGATTTTTTAGAACGTTTCATTATCCTGCAGCCCGTCAGACAAAGACAAGGAAATCCGGAGAGCTAAAATAGACTCTAGAGATCCTTTTCAGTTTTTAAATCCGAGCTTTGTGCCGGTGTTCCGAGTCTACTCAACCCTAGTCTGAACCCTCTTCTAAACTGTTTTAAACAACATCTCTGCCTTTCCCGGTAAACACAGTTTTAAAAACTGATCCTCAAACGAAAAATTGCACCTATAGAGGAACAAAAAATATTCCACGTACCACAAAGCAGAATTCCTAAATGCCACACAGGTGTCAAGCAGTAGTTTTAGACAGTAAGGGACTTACAGTGACATACATCTGGTGACAAACTGCAGTCTTGTGTCTCTGTAGATGAAGGTGGTAGATCTGGCACTACTAAGAAGCGCAATTGTGGGTGTAGTACAGTAGACATTCCCAATGTTCCATTTCGGATCAAAAGAACAAAGCAACTTGTCATGGAAAACAACTTCTTTTTTACCCCCTTACACACATTTTTGTTTCCGTGTCAGCCGGTAATTCTGCTTGAAAATGAGCAAAGACAGCCAGACAAAAAACACAATGTGCTTATTCAAAGTGTTCAAAGACGGATTTATTCTCTCCCCTTTCAACAATCTATTTCTAAGACAACAGTAACAAAAGGAACATCCCTTCAACTAATGTGTAAAAATAAAGCCCTCTGCGGTCATTACATTACATACGCTTATTTAGCTTTTCGGCAAAACCTGGACCATTTGATGTGCAATTGACAAAAACTTTACAGACCAACTAGATTTTTTTTGAAGGTAACGTGTTGATGCTTGGCCATTTAAATGGGTATTGTGGGTGGTTGCCCGGGCATTGCTTTGTGGTTACTGGGCTGTAATGGTTCCAGACAGTTCCTACAAGTCTTTGTGATTTTTTACCTGTATTGAAACTCAAACATTAATACTTGATCTATTGTATGTTTAGGTTCCCACATTTCAGTTTAACATCATATATCAGCATTGTGTATTATTAACACAGCCTGTTATTAACTAATCTTAGTACGCTTAGTAGGATTCACTTCAGACTTTTAATCTGCCATAACATTAAAAAAGAAAACTGAGTGCTGAACACTCTTTATGCTAATGTCCCCCATAGCGCCCCCTGTGGCAGCAATGAGAATACATCGTTATTATGTTATATTATGAATTGCATTTTGGGAAAAAAAAGAAAAAAATGCATTATGTCATAAATACATTTTTCTGTCTACTTTATGGTGTATATCTCTCATAACTGCACCCCTAAATGGCACCTAAAACCAAAAAAAAAATGATTGGCCGCTTCATATGTCAGTCATATGGCTCCGCCTGTCTAAGTGGGCGGTTCTTGATCCGTTAAAACTGCACAAGGCACTAGACCTTTTGTCACAGTCAAAGGTCTGGCTGTATGAGACTAAACTGATATCTAGCAGGCGTGATCCAGTCAAAGGTCACTGACAGCACTGCAAACGATTTACACCAGAGTGACCTGTGATGGGCGGTTCTATTTTATGTCATGAAACAGCTCAGATCAAGACAATAAAATATGTGTGGACAAACAAATGCGATGTAGCATAATAAACAGAATGACAAAAATATTGCATATGTTGTAAGAGTATACAATTTAACAACCATTCTTGTATGGGTAGTACTAATATAATTAAAATATCTATAAATATATATACACATTATGACAAGCATTAAAATGCATGTTGCATATGCATTTATTTGCATGCAAATAAATGCACAGTGCATATACACCACAGTTCATACACGCTCCCAACATGAATGTAAATGTAGAGACGGCCTCCCACATCACTGCAAAAACTCATGCACCTGTGTTCACTGACCTAAATTCACATGGGAAGGCCGCAGATGGCATAAATAAAACAGGCCTCTGCATTAAACATGGGTCAACACTCATGCATGCACAGTATCCTAAACTCAGCAATCCGTGCAGACTGCCCAGTCTGAACCATATTCAGATGAGGTGTTCTCACTGAATATGCATTTTAATTCACAACTGACACCAGCTTTGTTGTGGTTTAACACAATACACTGGTAAATTCAGAGTCATTGTGGAGTCGCCAGTATTTTCATGATGGAATTCAAATGTGCTTTATTTCATGCTCGAAAAGCAAAAATTGGAATATCTGGGCATGGCATTTGTAAGTTAAAGGGAAAAAGCAAATCACATATTTTTTCTTTTGTTCCTTGATCCGTGTTCAATTCTGGGGTTTTATTCCAATTTTTAAACTTTATGAAAAAACTGAAGTTTTAGTTAAAATTGGCACCATGTCAGGAAAAGACGACAGGAGTGGATTTCTTCCCAATTTTCTACCCAAAGGTAATTTGCTCTTTTTCAGCAAGCAATTGTCTTTGAAATAGGAATGCTAACAGAAAAGCATGCTAACAGATGCTAACGTTCCCCAGATGCCGGCACTCGTGGTGACCTCACTAGGTAGCTCCGCCCATAGCGAAATCCCATTGGCCTAAGATCCTGCTCAACATATAAGTTTATTAAAGATGTTTTGAGTCAGCATTTTTGTTTTTAACAAAGAAATCATTTGTCACTTGAAAGTTGTCGCACCTGGTCAGAACAAGCTTAAGTCTGTTTATGTTTATTCAGTGCTGACGACAAGAGCCGGACACCTGCAGGTCTAGCAGGCCTTGCATCTGTGGCCTTTATCAACAACCTTTGTTATTCCCACACCTGTTCTACATTTCAAGAGATGTAACAGCACAGGTGGTCGACTTGCTGACCACGAACACCCGCAGAGACGAGACCATTATTCACCAGTGTACATGTTGCTCAGTGTCTCTCCTTGAATCAACAGCAAAGTGATAATTGGTGCAGGTTAATCCTTGCATTTATAATTACGGATGTTCCCGTCAGAAAGCGTATGTAGGCCGGGATTATGCAAATGAACGCATAAAAGACACGTAATGAGATTTAACGCTACAGCTCGCACCTGCTCCGAGTATGATTGTGCGATTATGTCCGGCATCGCTTTGTAAGGAAACAAACACTAACCAGGCTTTTGAAAACACATCCGGATGAGGGAATCAAGAGGCTGCGATGAAACAAATACGCTATGATTGGCTACTTGATTTTGGCAAAGACGGCTGCTTTGGTTTTTAAATAATCATGCTTGCAAGTCGGTATAAAGCTCTGACTTTGCACACAGAGAGGCTATAGACTCATTATGAAGTGGTTTGTGTGCATGTGACACCTTCTTTACAACCTCTGCTGTATTTCAGCCTCATAAACAAGCGCCCCGCCATTCATAATCAGATCATAATTACAATATTACACAGTGATGAGTAACGAGAGCGTCTGCGGTTATAATTTACCTCACTGGACGTGCGGCAGCCATTTTAATACATAGAACCAGACCCGGCCTCTGAATGAGCAAAACTGTACATTAAGGTTTCCTGCAGCTAACGTAATTGCAGACCAAAATCAACAGGGACCTGTAATTCATGCACGTACACGACCACGAAATGGGTAAAAGCTGTAAAATAACGCACAAGCTTCAGGTAATTTCATCCACTTCAGCCTTGAGAGTTGGTGGAGAGGTACATTTCACAGTGTGTCACCCGCTTCAGACCACAGACACAATAAAACACGGACCCTTTCACAACCAGACAGCCGCCAGCCCCGTTGTTTCCTCATACATTTTAGGATGAAGGAAGTTCAATCATAGCTTTATTATAGTCTCATCTACTCCAACAATTCTCAAAATGAGATTTTTACAGTGCTTCCTGTTTTATTCCAAATGAAGATCACAAATACATATATAAAAATGTGAAAAGGAAATGCATTTAACTCCTTAGATAACTGTGCTACCTTTATTTATTTTGCACAAGACTTAGATGCTAAATGTGGCCCGTTGTCATTAAACTAGCTGCTTTTGCACACAGTCTCCTGTATTAACAACCAAAGTGTCTTTATCTCAAACCCTCATCAGCAGAATCCAGCACAAGAGTCAACCAGCAACATGTCTGGAGCTTTAATCTGTGTCCCGTGTCCTGCTTTCACCACTGCTGATGAGAAACACCACAAACATCTCCCTCACCCAAAAACTCTCCATTAAAACCCTTTAGTTGTGACGGTTCCCAATGCAGTTGCACCATCAGGCTCTCGTTTACCAGAAACTCGTCCTGGAAAGTAGCTTACCAAGTAAACTATACTTCATTATGATATAGTAGCTATCTAACATCAAACAAAAAGTACTACTATTATCTCAGTTTACACACAAGATTTTTTATATTTGTGTTTCTTGCTCTAGCAGTTACGCCACAGGAAATATAAAGGGGCTACAAGGATCTTGTAAAATGAATCTGTATTTATTGTATTAATAATTAATTAGAAGCTCTCTGTATGAACATACATCTGATGAACAGATACCCTGAACATTTAGCCAACGAATGCGTCTGCACAGTCTGGTTTGAGCGACAGGACGCTAACATGCGACTAATAAATTTGGGTCACACTCCAGTGGAGAAACTCTCTAAGGTCTGTTCCAGTTTGGTCTTCAAAAACCGAACTTAAATGGGAACATGCATTGAATGTGCACCCATGGAGAAAAACACAGCGTTATGCCCCCCAGTATTTTGGGGGGCATAACTCTTTTCTGTGGTAAACAATTCAAATTCAATACTAGCACATCCTTGTTTCAATTTTTCTGCTTCTCAGTTTCACATGAAGCTTTTTGTGCAACATCAAACCTTCAGTAAATATCAAACATTCATAAATTTCCCTACTTTTTCCCCTTTTACATGATGTTGCCATGGAGACGATCATAGGAAACAGCCAGTACGAAATTGACATGGTTGACAAACAATGTATCTCCACAGTATGTCAATAGTTTTGTACCTCCGTGCCAAATCCCTTAAGAACTGACCCAACAGTTCACCAGGGTGATCGTGGCCGGCTGTTTGTCTCGGTGGTGAGGAGGGTAAGTGTGACTGTCATTACCGCACACTCAACGAAAAGTGACAGACACGGAGCCCTCAGGCACACCCCATTAAACGTAGCTGCTTAGCTTCACTGCATGCCTGATCGCGCCGGCTCACAAACAAGACAGATTGTTTACATGTCAGAGGTTGTTCATGCAAGGTTGGGCTAACAATACATAACTTACAAAGTGCAAGAGGATTTTTGCAGACAGTTTGAGGCACAAACGCTGCCTCAAAGAAGGGGGTTAAAAAAAGCCAAAAAGTATTTAAAATATATTTTCGGGAAAAGTATTTTACTCATTCTGACCACATGATTTGTTAAAAAATAATCATTTGATAATCAAAATTCAAAGCAAAATTTACTATAATATACTGTTATGTAAGATCACACTGCCCACTATTTCTGTATAATAGCCCTACAGTGGATACAGAAAGCTGGCGTATTGTAATGTAAACCCTTAAAGGCCAGTTCATATTAACAAACCAAGTACACTTGGAGGCAGTGTGCTTGTAAACAACCGTTTTTTTGGCTCATTTTCCCTGTGATTTAAATGCCACTCAACACCCGAATGACTCTAATTATCAACCGCAAATTACCGTCTCTCTGGTGTTGATTGAAAGTTGTTGGATTCTCTCAAAAGAGACGAGGTTACATGTCACGCAGGCTGCTGCTTTTTACATGTAAATGTGCCATTTTTAGACAAATCCACTCCATGCACGACAAACTCAAGCTCGTAATGAGTAGCTCAAATGAAGTTGTTATGTCCTGTACTGTATATATAAACTTATACTTCTTAATATCTGTATATCACAGGCAACCCACTGCTGGGTTATGCAAAACATCGTACCTGTCCAACAAAGCATCTATAAATATGCCATGTGTTTGGTTAGCCTGCTGGGAGACAAGATAATTCACCATTTAATGCCTGGGTCCCATTGACAGCATCCCTAGCCACAGCTATGATTAATGTTGTGGTTAAATATAACCAGCCTATTAGTGTCTTTTATAAAAAGCATCTGGGCACATGGTGTCACAGACAATACAGAGGATGAAGAGAACGAGGGGGGTGTTAATAAACAGTGATGCTTCATTAGAAAAAACACAACTGTAATGTGGCCATCGAGTCGTGTTTTAATATTACAGCTGTGTGATGTTTCCATTTATACATGCTCAGGTTTGAAGGAAGTTCAAAAGCACAAGTCTGTGTGGATGGATCTATGACATGCCTCTATTGCCTTCCCTTAGAATTTTATTTATATAAAGACAAAAACAGCTCTGGATTCATATTAGCAAAATTATTTTTACAATGTACAGTAATGTTTTGACATGTCAAAGTGTTTCTGTTTATATGCAAGCCAGAATGGATTAACAAAATGGCAGATAACAGCCAATATAACATTTTGCACCTACTTGTACTGACCATTTGCTGAAACTTACTAATTTAAGCATTTTGGGTCTTATTTTGGACCCTTTTTCCAGTAAGTGCCACTGTTTATATCTACGATTAGCATGGCAATGTCATAGCGTCTATCGTCTGCTTATGATAAGTAGTTTTGGAGGACGTGTCGGCCATTTGTAATTTGAGGTTGGGTTTCGATTTGCCCTCGTAGACCTTGACTCTTCACTTTGCATATTGCAGCGAATCCTCGGGGACCCGCCCACTGTCAGCTCCAATCAGCGTTTACTGATGGACGCAGATCTTTTAGTGGCACAAAAAATGCAACCTTATTGAATATTCATTAAAATTCTCTTACCCCACTGAATATTCATTGGCATAGATTACTATGAGTCCACTACAAATGACCAAAACTCCATATTCCTATATGTATCTGGAAATTGCTTCAGTACCTTTCTTCAGGGTCTATATGGTAATTATGCTTTAAATTATGCCCTTAGTGTTATACGCCACACCATCAGTTTATTCTAATCCATTCATTCTTATACATGCAAGTACTGCCAAAATTATACAAAAGGTGCTTTTATGGCCAGTATGTTGCTGAATGACTGATTCCTTACCAGCCGGGTGTTTTTAATATCCAACTGAATTAGATTTTCTTACAATTCAATGTAGTGTCAATTTCCTGTAAAGTGATAAAAAAACATTTTCTTCAATGGTGGATGAAGAATCTTAAAAACAAAACAGATACAATTGTGGCCTTCGGGTAAATAACGACAAACAAATTCTGCAATTAAAATAAATGTTTGAATAAATGATCTGAAAGGAATCAACGTTTGCAATTTGCTCTTAGATTCTGAGACATGTTAAGCCACAAGCTTCAGCTGACGATCACTTCCAAGGCCTCACACCCAACTAGCACAGGCCTCTAGCCTCTAGCTGTACAGATGTTAGAATAAAACCAACAGACTGAACAAAAAGCTGCTTAGCTTTAAACGCCAAATGCCTGTGAAGGGAGTGTTTTCAATGGAAAAAACAAAGTCAGGGTTGATTTAGAAACGGCCTGGAAGAAATCTGGAGGATTATGTGTTACTGAAATATTGTGTATAATGACTAATAATCCTGAGTGAGGCATGTTTATCTCCTTAACTCAGTATAGCTTCAGTAAAGCCTTTGTGTTGTTGTTTTCATTGTTTTATGAAAGTTGTTTATGAATGAATATTATTTGCCTTATTGTGGTGTCTATTTATGTATTTTGTAACTTCCTCTCCTGAGGGCTTCGTTCTTATCAGCAGGCCCAAATACTTCATATGTGCTAAAGAAATTACAAATCACAAACAATCTCTTGTCTAAAATAAAAATTGAAGGTTTACTGAACATAGTGTGTGTGTGTGTGTCTGTGTGTGTAAATCAGCCTATCAGTCACAAGCATATTTCATCAATATTCCCACTAAGTCAATTTACTGGTGATTATTATATCTGTGGGGACATTTGGTCCCCATAATGTAGTAAACACCAGGACCACCCACACACATCCACACACACTTCACAGCACAGTGTCTGTTTCTGCCAGCCTGGAAAAGTTTCATTTGTATTCTGCATGGCTCTAGCCAGGTAAGTAATGACAAGCAACAGAAGGCAGCATGTCACAGTTCCTCTCAGCCGGGACGCATGTTTGACGTCAGTCAGAGGCTGCTCCCCTCTAATGAGCCTGCCGTTGGCTCTCAGGATTGTACATCATCTCCAGCGTCCCCTTTTGGCCCCCCGGCTGGGTTCAAGTAATAGTCATGTGAATCCTCAGCTATTTCTCTTTGGCGCAGCAACCCATGCAAATTCCATCGCATTTGCATTTAAAAAGCTGCGTCCTCGTGTAGAGTTAGCTGTAATGGGAACTGAATAAAAGAAAGATGAGGAAAAAATAAAACAACACAATGAGATTCCGATGGTTTATGGTTATGACAGAGTCAGGGTCACGATTTGGCTGGTTAGTCTTTTCTGGTAAATACTGTAACTACATCAACTGGGTGGTAGTAAATTCTGACTAAATATGCCGAATGTTTTGCGACGAATATATAAATGGCAAACATTTTAGTTTTAGTAATAGTAGTTTTTCCTGTCTGCTGTGCACGTTGTCATGGTGCCCATTGTGCTGCCCGAGTAAAAATGTTAACAAATATCCTTTATTAGGTATTAAAGTGTATTTTGTGATACAAAATCACCACAGCTATAGAGCACAACAGTGACTGTCCACTTTTCCAGCTGTGATTTGCGCATTTATTCTCTGTGTAGAAAAGGTTTTTAAACCATGAATTCAACCAATCAGCTTTGACATTAGCCACAGCAAAACTTTAATTTGAAACCAAACTGTATTTAAAAAACCATTAAAAGGAAACACAAAAGGCAAGTTTTTTATTTTGGATAAACATATACCATTAGTTAAAAACCAGCAAGCTCAAAGTAGGCCTGTCCGAATAGCTTTAAACGTTATCGTAACTTTTAAATCTGGAAACCAAATTGTTGTGCTCTACAGCAAGTGCGTCATTGTATAACTTAACAGAGTTCTTTGAAACTTAATGAAATGGTTTCAACGAATGGGAGTCGCAGCCCATCTTCAATCTGACATTGGTACATGCACAAAAACCAGCTTGCTCTATTATTTAGGTAATTGCTTTTCAGTAAAAAAGCTGAGCTATCCGTCTCGTATGCAAATAGTGAGCAAATGTCCTTATGCTAATGAAACGACTTTTAAAAGATTGTTTTGGGACGTTAATTCTGATCCTTAACTGTGCTATTAATATCTATTTGCCCTACTGTTCCCCGAGAAGGCAACTCTCTCCCCACACTGAAAAATAATTTTTCATTTCTTCAGGAAGAGATGAAAAATGAATGATCTTAGCTACAAAAGCCAGAGTTTAGATTGCCTGCAGCTTGCAAACAGGTGTTACAAAATAAAACCATTACGGCAACATCAGCCCGCAAATGGATTTGAAATTGAGTGGAAAACCATGTGTGCCGGGTTACACTTTTTGCTGCCTCAAAGAGTAAAATATTCTTGTCCCAAAAAAGGCCAAAAGTAAATGAATTAAAGGAGTGACACTTAGACCAATAGGCGTTCAACTGGCAAGACTAAAAAGGCAAATCTGGCTTAAAAAAAAAATGAAAAAATGACTTTAGGTAGAAGATCTACAAGCTGATTCTGGAGCTTCGTCTTTGGCTACACCATCAACTTGGAAGGCAACTTAAACTTTAAACAACTTAGATCAGGTTAAATCAGGTTATGATAGTTGAAACTGATAAAGTGATAATAAACTGATAAATTGTAAAACAAAAATGTTACCTTTTCTGCAGATTGTGCTGTCCCAAAGAAAATAGGAATAAAGGCGAGCCAAACGATACACGTTGTGTACATCGTGAAGCCAATGGGTTTGGCTTCGTTGAAGTTTTCCGGAACTCCTCGTGTTTTGATGGCATATACTGTACATGTTACCATTAGCAAGATGCTGTATCCCAGTGAGCAAATGATTTGTAGGTCTGTAATGTCACACTTGAGAACCCCTTGGGCCTTGTCTGGGTTTATGGTCTTCTGCTCATCATAATCGATTATGGTGTTTGGAGGATCCACCCCAAACCATATAAGGACTCCCAACAGCTGAACCGAGATGAGGCTGGATGTGATTGCTAACTGTGATGTTGGGCTAATCAATTTAGGTGGAGTCACAGACTTCTTCCCTTCCTCAAAGATCCGGTATATTCGATTAGTCTTGGTCAGTAAGGCGGCATAGCTAATACACATTCCCAACCCCAGGAAGATCCGTCTGAAGGAGCACACCGCCACATCGGGCGTGGCGATCATTACGAAGGTGATGATGTAGCAAAGGAAAATCCCAGTTAGAAGAACATAGCTAAGCTCCCTGCCTGATGCTCGGACAATGGGCGTATCGTTATAACGTATGAACGTCGCCATGACAAAGATGGTGGCAATGATTCCAAGCATGGCTAAGAAAACCGGAATAACGGCCCATGGGGAATGCCACTCCAGTTTGACGATCGGAATGGGCTGGCAGGCCGTCCGATTGGGGTTCGGTCGCATGTTGTACGCGCACAGCTTGCAGGTCGTCTCGTCGTACTGGTACTGGTAGCCGTCACAGGGTTCACAGTGCCAGCAGCATGGAACGCCTTTCACCATTTTCTTGCGATGACCTGTCTTACACGGCAGGCTGCAGACTGAACTGGGTATCTCCATCTCACCATTGGGCCACTGCATGTCCTCCATCTGGAAATAATAGGAGCATTCATTAGCATTCAATGTCAGTTGTGGTTTAGACCATGTTTGGACACGATCACTAATTTTGTTTCTTCAGGTTTATGCATTTGGCAGATTCTAATCAGCACATTCAAGGTATACATTTTGTCCTGGGAATCGAACCCACAGCCTTTGCGTCACTAACGCAACGCTCCATTAGTTTGAGCTACACCGGTTCAACCCATACAAAATTTATTACAAAATTATTTATTTTTTGAAAATGCATAAATTATATGGTATAGTGAAGGAAAGCAGCTTTTAAGCTGTTTGAACGTTATTATCTGCAATAGTGTAGGAGGCAACCCAACACAGTATTAAAATCATCCTTAACACTTCAGATTTATTAATGTAGTTATTAATATAACCATAAAGATTCATTTTTTATTTACTTAATGGTTCTCAGCTCCAGTTAAGAACCCTGTTTGGTTCAGATTGGCGTAGATCTAATTCAAATGATCGGCTGGTTAACAGAGAGATTTATGAACTAAACCAAAAAAGTATTGCTGGTTAAGCTAAACTTTGGGCTAATACCAGTGCACTAGTGCTAGTTAGCACGTTCCAAAGTCAATGCTAGATACCAAAATTCAGTTTTGTTAAGTTAAACGTGTTCCCATAAAGAGTGTAAACACTTAAGTATCATCACAGCGAGAAACAGAATTTGTAGACTGCTTGTTTCTTTCTACCTCCTCTTTCATACTTCCTTTAATATGCACTTTGAATTTTATGTCTTTCATTCAAACATTGCTGATTGCAACGTGATTACCAGTGATTTCTTTTAGCACTTCATGGCAACAATCACCACGGAGACGTCGCATTTTAATGAAAACGTGCAATAAGAGGGTGGCGAAAGCAATGCAACAAATGTCGCATGAATAAATCACATGACATAATAAAGCAGCACTAAAGAACCCCGAGTCTTTAGTCCATTATAATTTCACAATGATTAAAGGTTTCGCTTCAGCTGAGAAATAAATCAGTATCCGTTTTCAACGAGACGGCTGTATGAAAACACACATTAAAATAAGCAGAAAATGTGGCAGTTTATTCAAGAACCAAAAATCTGTCATTATTTACTCACGCTCCAAAGCCGTATGTTATTGTTTTTTTCCCGTGGAATACTAGTGAGAGATTTGGAAGAATTTTCAGCAATGACAAATCATGGTAACCGGGGGCTGTCGAGCTCCCAAGAGGACACACAAGTATCATAAAAGTGGCCCAAATTACTTGTGCACTATATTCCGAATCTCCTTAAGCTGTACAATAGCTTTGAGTGAGAAACTGACTGGATTGAAGCTGTTAACCAATGAAAATCATCCTCTTATTTCTGCTTGTGTTTAGTCCACACATGCCACATTTATTGTTGACATCACACTGGGTTGGATGTCACCAGTGTGTGTGTGTGTGTGTGTGTGTGTGTGCTGTGACCTAATGCAACTGTTTGGATGTACAGTGCCTTTCATAAATATTGGGACAGTACATTGCTTTGTTTGCTGGATTTTGTAATTAAAAATGAATATGAGGCAAATGTACTGGACATTTTTCACTGCTTTTCTCTCACAGTCAGCTCCCTTGTTTTTGTCTTGGTTTATGTCTGTTCTCACCGCAGACTACAGAAGGAACGGACAGAACAGCTGAGTCCCTGTTTTTAATGTGTGAACAAATACTGCAACAGGACACAGCTGAGCACTTAGAAACGCAACTGTGAGCCAACTGTCCCAAAACTCACACCAGACAGAGAAATGAAACTCTGCTGTTCTTATAAACTGGTAAAACATTTGTGCTGAAACAGACAAATTACACAATGTGACATTCTGTACTTCTGTCTCATATACATCTTTAAATCATAAATTATTTCTTGACTCCACAGCAAACAGCAATTTTGTTCTTTACTGTCCCAATACATATGGAAGGCATCACAGAATGGAAAACTTAGTGTTCCTGTAGCTCAACTTGTAGAGCATTGTGTTAGCAATGCAAAGGTTGTGGGTTTGATTACCAGGGAACACAAGTACTGTATTTATACCTTGAATACAGTGCAAGTCACCTTGGATAAAAGTGTCTGCCAAATGAATAAATGTAAAATTAGTTTTTTTTTTGTTGAGTTAAAAAAGACTAACAATTTGGTCTGTTTCTTTGTATAGATTCAGAGGACAGAAAAAATACAGCACTCAAGACACTTTTATGATTCTTTTTAAATTTTGATATTTGTAGTTATATGGAAAAGAGCTACAAAACATTCTTCAACATTTCTCAGTGTTTTACAATAGTAGGACAGCCATACAGGTTTGGAACAGCAGGAGGGTAAATAAAGACACAGGGTAATTTATTCCTTTTAGGACATGAAGACATATTGCAAAGCTCACAGATTATAATTGTGCCTTCCTAATTGCATTGGAAGGTTGCCCCACTTCTGTTTGAAGAACACATGACTTGAGTTACACATATTATAGAGATATATTTTGTCATATGGTCAGTAATTTGTTGACAGAGGAAGATGGTCCCATTGAAAACCTCTTTAAACCCACTTTGAAACAATATACACAAAACCTGACGACACTTGACTTGGCAAAGCCAAAGGTGATTTATGTTACAATAAAACCACAGTGTTAAAATTCGCTCTGATAAACGCATTGTCTGCAAAAGCTAACTGCTAAAACTGCAGAAACAGTTTGACCGCGAAATAACAAACAGCGCTAAAGCTAACGCCCCAAAACCCAGATACTGATAGCTTTACCAGAGACAATAAACGACAGAGAAACATATTCTGTTACACCTGGCTATTATTGAGTCGTGTTTGTTTCAGGACCAGAGATCAATGTGGCTATTTCCGTGGCAACGGTGTGAATGGCAGTGTGACACCTGGAGATGCCATAAGAAAAGCAGCATCAAACCAGATGCCGCCCTCCACGGCCCGGCTGATTGGACACGGCCGAGCATTCCGACAGCCAAACAAAAGCAGAAAGACAGTTAATTTAGCAACATAATCCCGTCTGGGGGAAGAGTCGGAAAGCAGATGAAAGAACGAGACGGCTTTTTTCCTGTTTATGTTCTTAGAACCTTATTTTAAATTCATTGTGCCCTTGTGTTTCTGTTGTCTCTTGCTTACTCTTGTTTGCTCTCTCTTTTGTCATGAGGGCATCTCTTCTGTGGGGACTTGAGGCCAGGTGGACTTTTGGAAACACATTTTCCACACCCTCAGTTTAACACTTGTCCACCAGCAATATTGTACAGTGGATATACATGCATAGAATTCTGTCCAAAATAATTTTATAATCCACAAGATCATTGGAATGAGGCCTGAGGCACAGTCGTAATTTGAGTAAAACTTATAAATGATAAAATCTTATATAATTCATTTTTACACCACAAATTGTAAAATGTTCAGCCTTTGTTTATATTATAGTATCATAAATGTGAAATTATTTTATTATGGATCTTCATATTGCACATAAAATAGAAAGTCTGGGTTTTGGACAAGCCTAAACAATAAAACATGCATGTAAAAAATTAAATCAAACATATGGAAAATTACAGACCACTGGATAACAAAAAGTAGAAAAAATCAAATCTTTAAGTCATGAATAAAAATGTGGCCTTGATTTTCCTATAAGCTCCATTAAACACGCTAGCATGATATCAGCAACGCTAACAACATATTGTCAAGCTAACGCACGACACATGCAAACTGGGAGATGCATACATCCACACTCTCATGAGATCGTCTTGCCAGGAGCAACAGTCAGAGTTGAATCAATTATTTACCCAGAACACCAAATATCTCTCTGATAGAAGACAGAAACCAGCGCTGCCCTGAATTATTGAAGCCCCTTTGCTCAGATGATGTCACAGTCGAGAACAGGACCTTAGTGTTGAACCCTGTCTTCTACATTACAATACCACACACTTTATAGTACTTCACTGAAGAACTTGAACCTGACAAGCTAGCTTTTTTTTGACACAAAGTTTCGCATATATAAAGCCGTTTTCCATTCCAAGAACGTTTTGCAATTCAAAGCAGGACTAAGACTACATTACAACTCTCAACCCGGGTTCGAAGCTTCCGAATTCCTTTGACAACCAGTAATTTAGTTTTCCGCTAGCTTGAGTTCCTTTATCAGAGCTTCGTTTCTTGTTCAAGAAAAGGTCGAAAACAAAGTAAAAAGTGAACAAGGCAAATCACGCACTTGATTTGCCGAGCCACAGTTCTATTTAAAGGGCAATACTTACCTGTGGGCGAATCAGATCTGCTATCATCTGCTATCGCTGCTTTCAGCAGAGCAAACACTGTTGGGTTGGTGGCCAGGAAGTAGATATGAGGAAGGCCATTGGGAAATTGCAGGCCGAGAGATTGAGAAACTCAGACTAACTACAGCAGCATTGACATTCGTACAACAGAAGTCAATTACTTGTCCCTCAGCGATAGATTGCATCTGTTTTTTCCAGCGCAGATGCCACCAGTTGCCAGATTTCACAGATTAGCTGTATTGGGGTAGACATTTTAAATATAAATGTTTAGAAAGTGCATAAGCCATTGACAAAAGTGTGTGGGTATTTAATTTGAAGTCATGCAAAAAGTCAATCTAATAGGAATAGAAACTTTCCTTTTGAAATTTTCCTATTTTCCCAATGAAACTACTACTTTACTTCAGGCATTTTTGAGCTAACTATACAGTGAACTTAGGCATTACTTTATAATGATTAAGACATTTTTAAATGCTTCTTTTGTGTAAAATTACGTCAAAGCAATGTCTTTAATTAAAAAAAAAAGAGAATCACCTCCAAACCCACATAACCTCCAAAATTAAAAAATAAAACAAATTAAAAATCAATAGCAGCACATTAAAACGATACTAAAAACTATTCAGGAAGATAAATGTGCTTTTTAAACATTCATGTACAACTAAAGGTCTAGACTTTCAACTTGATCTGTTTGGTTCATGGCCCTGTGTGCTGGAGTACCAGGCCAGAGCGGAGAACGGACAGAGCACACATGCAGAGAGGGGGAGAACATCCATGGTCTCATTATTCCTAGAGCTTCCCTCTCTTATCAGGCCCAGCCAGGCCTTTGCCTTTCTCTCCCTGCATTTAAGTTGTGTGTCGAGCACAATTGTCAATAAATCTTGGTGTCTGGTCGGGTTGGCGTCACAGGTGAGTTGACAACTGAAATAACATTAGCTTGAGGAAGCTAGAGTGGAGAACATCCCACAGAAAAGCACAAAATGGAATAATAACATTACGTTAATTTCTGAATGACACTCAGTGACATTAACAGTGTATCCTGTGCAGGAGGGATGAAAATGGATGTAACCTTCAACAAGGGTTAAGCTCAAAATTGGAAACATTCTTCATTATGCTGTTTCCTTGCACACAATAAACTTGTCAATATTTACACAGTCCAAAGATAGTTTTTCTTAACTTTTGCTTTTAGTTTAACTAGACTGTATTTGTAATATGGTTTCTAAAGCAATCAGCCACAAGGGGGCGTGCATTACAGTAATTTAAAGTCAGAATTTGACCATTGCCCTACACACCTTATTGCATTTAATTGCTGCTTTGTGATTGGCTGATTAACAAGCAATTGAACAGGTGTACACAATAAGGCAGCCAATGAGTGTATATACTGGCCCCAAATCATTTAAAGTAGCAGCACAGAGCTTGCATGCTACATGTCTGTCCAAGAAAAACATGCTACAAGTCTTTAAATATATATGCAGTTTATGGTCTTTTCATTGACCAGGTCTACTTCAATAATGTGAGAAATAGTGAAAGATAGACAACTCACATTTTAGACATGTGTTGCTCATGACAGATTGAGTTTTAACTACAGTAGCATGTCAATTCACACAGCAATAATATTACACAGCCTAGTCTGAATAGGGCTTTACTGTACATTACCCACAATCCACAGTGCTATCAATGAATATTGTCTGCACATAGTTTGTTTTTGTACTACACAAATAAGGCTGAAATATCACTGTAAAGACATTTAGCACAAAGTCAAAGCTCACAGACTATTCTAGCCCCAAACAAAACAACAACAACACTAACAGTTATTGTGTGTAGTAACTCTACACAATAAAGGTTTCAGAGTGTTCTGCATTGTGCCAAGCTGTCTCTCTAGTTGCTTAGAAACCAAGAATTAAAGCTCTCTTGCTTTCTTTCTGCTGGCCTGCACTCATACACCGCATGCATAAATGCGTCCGCTGCAGCCTATTTGTGGTTTTTGAGGTTTTCAACTTTGACTTGTGAGATTCCAACAACAGAAGATTAAACTTGCTCATCTCGTTGCATATGTGCATTAAATTTGCAGCACATTGTGTACAAGAATCAAGCAGCTGTCAGTGTTATGACAAGTTGTTGTTATGTTCAGAGGAAGAGGCAAAACCAATTAGTTTAATATCTGCTCCCCATCCCAGCCTTTACAGCACAGTTCGTAATTTGGACCTTGGGGGCCACCATACTCTGTCCCATACTCTGTAATTAAGCACAGGGTGGAAATCCTAACGAGATTAACAACCCTGTTGCTATGGATACCGGGTGAGATCTATCTGCTTATAGCCCTCAAAGTCTTCTTCATCAATTTAGCTCCTCCTCAACACATGGATGCAGACTCGTTTGAGGTTTTCTCTGAATGTAGGAAGTGCTGAAACGCTGTTGACAATGCTAATTGTGTTAGCCTGACTGCACTAACGAGAGGCGTGGCAACACTTGATGTTATTCCACCTACATTCGGTCTAAACGGTGCCATTAGAAATGCTAAAACTAATGGGAACGCACGGAGCCATCCAATGCTATGATTGTCTCCCGGTGCTTTTTCAACACAACCGTTTTATCAATTTGCATAGAATATTTGAGCTGTGTGAGCATTTGCTACGATAACTAACAAATGTGAAGAAAAAACCTTATTTTAGCAGATCCCTAAACAAACACACTGAGCACATTAGTGTAAATGGAGGGGCGTGTTTAACTATGGAAAAATCTGTGTTGCTTTGTTTAATGGGTACAAGCTTAATACATAAAGATGCAAAACAAAAATTTGCTGTCTTTTGCATTCTCTGATCTGATATCTGATTTCACAAAAAGTTTCCCCTTAATATTATTCTAAGCTGTTTCTTATCATATCACGTCTCTCTGATTCTCTCTGACTCTGAATACTTGATTCTGATTGGTGAATTGTGCCATGATGTCATTTATTTATTTACTATTGATGTATTGACTGTTAAACTGTGTAAATGTCCAGGTTGATTTACTACGTAGCTGTTGTATTTTCTATTTTGCGTCTCGTTTATCTTTATTCTCATATAATGAAATAATTTAAAGTCAATTTAACCTATTTATTTTGCTCACAAATGTACGTTTGTAGAACACCATGTCAGGGTTAATTTTGCTATAACAATTGACCGACCACATTATCACTTACTTAAAAGACGCCAGATATTTTAAAAGACTGTGAATGCAAATATATTCCGACTCGCAGGGCAATAAAGTGTATCAATAATCCTTTTAGTGACAGGAGATGTGCTAGCGCTGTCCCTAATACAAACATAATGAGCTTATTGCTATAGGTTCTGTGCTTACAGGCTAATCAAAGTTGGAAACTCTGGGGGGTGCATAATTATACCCTGCTGGTATTGGGGAAAGTATCCAATGATAAGCTCATTAAAAATGAAGGATGGGTGACTGGTTTTGTTTTCAAACAATGCTTCTTTATGTCACGCTTGACGTCCAATTTGTGTAAATGCCTTCCATTAATTTTGTGCAAACTCCACTGTGGTATTCCTGAGTTTGTCTTCTGGATTACTGGCCCTCATTACAGGCAGCTCAATGCAGTGGATGAAATATGAAACCGTTTTTAAAGATGAAAATCATATTAGTCAATTTTCTCTCCACACACATTTAAATAAACATTAAATGAGTTTTAAAATAACTCAACTTGAGAGGATTTTGCTATGTTTGCATGTCCCAGACAAGTATATGCTTCAATAATAAAATGTAATATTCTGGATATTCTAGAATCTTTCATGTCAAGTTTTCTTGTGAATATCGATCTATGATCTAGTTCTTTAATTATATTGACTATAAAAAGTTAAATATTAAAATCACACACATATTGTTTATTATATATAGTTTTATAAAATTTTATATAGTTTATGCTTTTGTTTTAAACAAGCTCAGCTTGCTTTTTTCCTACACAAGACTGTGTAAATGACTATAAAATTAATGTCATAACCATAAAGGTTATGCGGGCAGTTGCAAAGGTCAACGTCTCTGACAGCTTTTCTCTGACTTTTCACGAGTCCTTTCATCTGATTCATCAAGGGAAAGGTAATGACTACTGCACTGCGTAAAACCAGCATTAGTCATGCAAACTCGATTGAGCTTCTTCTAAGTTAACGACCACAACAAACAATAAGCGACTGACTATTTCTGCTGCTTGATATGCCCCGCCCACAGTGAAATCTTATTGGCCCAAAATCCTGCACCTCAGCTGGGCTTGTGTCGTCTGTTTAAAACATCTGTAAAAGTTCCCAGATGTGCTACTTTTTAGTTTATCTCACCTATTGACTTATTTGCGACTTAAGATCAAGAACTAACTAATGGCATTTTACATTAAAGTTAGATTTTGAAGGGCTGAAGGTAATTAGAAGGTTTTAGAACATCGATCCACCACAGCTGCTTGCAGAAGCAACGGCAGCTTCCTGTTTCAAAATTCAGAGCTTTTTATAAAAATGCAAATCCTGGGCAAATCAAGATTGCGAAATCTGGTTAATTATTAATACCTCTGCAGCGAGCAGAAAACACGTTCGAATTTTCCTCCGCGGCTGACACGCAGAGCATCCTGATGAGTCCAATAACAACTGACTGCACCGTAATCCGTCGCCTTTTTCTGGGAACGCGTTCAAGTCGTGCTTTTATCGCAAAGCCACTAGCCAAGGAGGATAAACCCAAAAACCCGCTGTTGTCTCCTGCCAGCATTCCGATAAGAGTCGGTAGGTGTGCATTCGGAATCAGTGCTCCCGGTACAGCTCGCTGGAACGTGACCTTTGTGGCTGTCTGCGACCAGGGAGCGATAGGAAAAACATCACTTGATGCTTTCTGAATGACACCAGAGGCAGGGAGTCTTTCTCTGTTAGCTGGCGCAGAGGACAGGCGCAGAGTCCCTGTAGTACCGGCCTTGCAGGACTGTTTGTGGGACTGGGGCGCAATGACATTTACCACGGAGATGTGGGAGATTTTTGGATATAACTCAAGCAGACACCTCTTCTGTGACTCAGTGGAGTTGCTGTGGTTCTAATGAAATTCACGTACTCAAGAAGACGATAAGCGTTCCCTTCAAATGACTGGGCATTTATATTAAAGTAGTTAAATATAAGCACATCCACAGTTTAGCAAACATTATCTAACTCGGCTCAGCACAATTCTCTTGTTACTGCAATATTATAGTAGCTAAACTGAAACGTACAAAACAGCTAAACCTTGACTGCATGTATTTCAGAATTCTGATATATTGGTTTGCTGTGATACCAACATTTTAATATTAAATTCTAACAAATTCTAAACTAATTTATCTTAAGTTAATTTAAAATAATGGCTTTATTAATATTATCAACATCTATCAAAAGCTATTATAGAACTGACTCAGTATTAATTTATGCAGGTCTATTAATCTGCATTTACCTAAATGCAATATAATGCATAGATACAATATTATACAACCAACAGAATGTCAAGGAACTATAAAAAAATCAAGGACACTTTCTCTTCAACATTGAGAAAAGACACCAAATCCCTGCAGTCTCATCCCTACAGCAGGACTGTTTACGGGACTCTCATCGGTTCTTGCGTAGGGGTGAAGATGGGGGATGAGGTGCAAATGACATTTGATGCGGGAGCCGTAGGCGATCCTCGGAGACGACTCAGCCGGACTTCTCATCTGTGACTCATGGAGGCGGGAAGATGTGAATCACATATGGACACCATTCTCACTTTCACTTTCTCCTCTAATAATATTGCTCTTCACAGACTGGCCTTCAAAAATTCCCACAATGCAACACAAAGCCAAAAAAAGATGAAGCCTGACAAATATTAAGTACACAAGACGGGACTTCTAGCTATAATGTGATTATTTTTGCTTCATGGAAATCAAAAAAAGATTAAACATTCTGAAGAATTACAACCAGATGTCAAGGAATTAAACTGGGTAATAAAATACTTGTCTAACACGCTGTTATCATTCAAAATTAATAGCAATACATTTAGCTGTGGGCGCAGAGAGTCGACATGACAATATTAAGCATCTTTTAAGCGAGTCTCATTTTGTTGACATCATCTGGCTTACATCATGTGCCGTTCAGGCAGTGCTGATTGTGATGTCATGATTAACCGATAGCTAACTCATGAATATTAATTATGGCAGGTGATGTTGCTTTGGTAGTCTTTCTGAGCCATCCAATCAAGATAATTAATATCCTGGGCCGGCCTAATTAATATTCATAAATTAATCCTTTATCATCATAGGACTGAAAAAATCATTACAGCGACAGATGAG
>JAZGTK010003723.1:0-26517 GCA_036877625.1 Ambastaia sidthimunki
TCTCTCTCTCTCTCTCTCTCTCTCTCTGTGTCTCTCTCTCTCTCTCTGGTAGTGAATAATGCAGATGCTAGATTCAGAGTTAGGTCCCTTGATGGACTGAGCAGGGAAGCAGCTGCACCTAACAAGTGGAGCATTGAAGCTGTCATGGCTCATCCCCTGGCACGACAAATTAGTTTAAGCAGAACAACATCACTCTCTACAGCCTTGCTTATTTAACCAACCCCCTGTCATTCCAGTGTCTGGCTAAACAGAACAACTGGCCAGCTCATCTATAGAATGTACATCATGACATGCTAATTAGTGTAAATGTGTGTCACCCCATTATATAAAGATTGCTAACATTTTTAAAAAAACAAAGACTTACATAATAATTTATTTGTTCACTTTTAACTGTATTTTTAAATCTATCATGATTTGATAGATTTTCTTAGTTGTCGAGTTGAGCAGGTTAAGCTAGGAGGGTCTGTTTCTGACAAAATGATTATTTTGATCGGATCACCTCAGGGATGTGTCTTATCTCCATTATTATTTATTTAACATACTAATTCCTGTTCTTTTAAAAATAGATATATTATGAAGTATACAGATGATACTGCTTTAGTGAATCTTCTATATGATGGGGAGAAAGAGCATCAGCCTGTTTGGTATTTTTATTTTAAATTGGTTGTGAGAAATCAAATCTTCTTTTAAATATCACATCTTCATTTAAATATCACCATATTAAATAAATGGTTATTGATTACAGAGAGAGCAAAATGTATCCCATCCTCCATTTATTAATGGGAAGCAAATGCAATTAGTAACACATTATAAATACCTTGATATAATATGTGTGGATTGATCATGTAACAGGACATATGTATGTACAACAGAGAATGTATTTCTTATAGAAATTACCCTCTATTAATGTCCATAGCAGAATACTTTTGATGTTTTATGGGGCTGTTACTGAAAGTGTTATGACATTCTGTGTGATTTGCTGTTCAGAAGAAATCAGTAAGGAAAGTGGTAACAATGGCAAGTAAACAGCTATACGGATGATGTTACACAGTATATAAAGAAAGAGTGCTGAAAAAGTGTGATTAATACGAAACATCCTCTCTGACGCTTTTGAATAGTCTGCTTGTGTGTTAAAACAGGTCCAAAATATCTATTATCCCCCAAGCAATTAAATGATTGCAATTTCCTCATTTAGTGTTAGTTGATGGTCAGTTGGTCTGGTTACTTATATTAGTTACTTATATCTGCATTAAATTGTTGTTGTTTACACATGCCAACTGTCATTGTTAAATGTTTGTGAATATGCTGCTAACTAACTTTCCCCTTAGGGGTAAGTAAACTGACTACTACTCAATAAACTAACTATGAGCTGTGCCGACGACTCAAGCTACTGTAAGAGTCAGACGCTTTTTATGCTTTCAACCACTTGCAATGTCCTTGATACAATCCTGCTAATTAATATGAATGACACTGCAAGATGACTTGCAATTATTTAAAATGAGGCATAATTACCATATAATATTATTATCATACACTACAAAATTGGGCTAAATTAAGTAAAATAAAGGAGGAGTATATATTGAAGAGTGATGCTGAAAGAAATGTCTTATACATTCAAAAATGAGCAAATATTTTAAATCTTAGAATATGAACATACAATTAGTTTAGTTCAAAGAATTTGGCAACCACTGATCTAAAATGCGTTTACTGGACTGATTTGTGCCTAAATGTGTCCTGATATAACGCTGATGCTAATGTCAGACTGGAATGATAGTCTGGGTTGGTTTGGATGGTAGGAAAAGGTGACATTGTCACCACAAAAGCCGATGACATGATTCACAGCACTGCAGGCAGACTGAGGAAAGTCCTCGTCCTGTCAAAACCAACGACTGATTGTCAATCACTCTAACCATGCAAATAATGGGCAAATAATATTGCCTGCCATGTAGAATTTGCATTAGAACGACGATATAAAAAGCAACTGGTGTGCTGTGCCAGAGGCAAAGCAATTTCTACAGGGTAGGTGGGCTGTGTAGGAGGTTAGGTGCCAACTCCAAAAACTGCCTGAAACTTTCCTATCTCCCGCCTGCTGCATGCAGTTTTCAAAAGCTTGGGCTGGAAGGTGAGTTGACAGAACAGAACAATGTTAATACTCACTGCACTCTAAACTAAAACCAAAGTTAAACTGGAGACATTTGTTTTCTTTCGTTTGATTGTTTGGTTTTAATTAGTAGCTGCAGTTGGTGAAGCTTATTTTGTGTAGTTTGGATCCATTATTAAAAAGTAACATGTGTACTATGCAGAAATGTATAATTAAAAAACACACAGGCTTTTCAAATACAAAATCCCTAAAACTAGAAGTGGGCGCTTCACACTWATGCCGCTTCACACGAAGTGCCATTACACTAATCTCTTGCTTATCTATGATTCTCATTGAAATATGTGTTCATGCATTCATGCACTTGTTACCCTGGTAAATTAAAAATAAAATCTTTTAGACTGATTGAGCACTAAACAAAAGCTGTTGATTTTGACTCATAAGTTTGGGGTTTTATTACTGATAATGTCCACCAACAAAATTGTGTTACATTATGTGGGATTAAGGCAATAAAAGGATAAAAATGACTAGTAATATCTGTGTATTGTATCGCTTTAACTGGTCAAACATAAAGTCCATTATGTACTTCCTGCATTTTGCCTTGTGGCAGGGCCACTGTTGGCTCGACAGTCCATTAGCCGCTACCAGCCTAAAGTAGGTGGTGTTTTGTTACATCATAAAATGTTATTGGAGCCATTACAGAAAGCCATTGAGATTGAGTCAGGAAGAGGGGGGTAGAGAAAGTTTCACTTTCCTGGTATAAGTGTTACATAAAGATATGCAAGTCACAAATATGACTTGCAAATATGACTTCACAAAAAAACAGTCAGGAAAGTCAGGAAAGTATTATAAATAGTGTTGCACTTGGTCTTGATATAAGCTGCTATATCTTTTAAGGTATTTGACATGCTGTTATTCAAAAATATTAACATTTATATTGACAATTATCTATATTTTTTGTCCCTATGAGACCCCAAGCAGAGTAGATAAAACAAAATAAAAACCGAACGCACCGTCTAGTGATGATTCAGATATATTCAGATGTGACAGTGTCCCTAAAAGCAGAGTAATCTGACAGCAAAAGTGTTACCCGACAATTTACAAATGTTGACTGAACATTAGAGGAGAAACTTACGGTAAAAGACGTATTCGGTGTAACTCGACCAAATTTTGTCGTCGGTGTGCTGGTTGATAAAGGAGGACGTGACAGACGAGTTACACGCCACCATCTGGAAGCCGCATTCGGAGAGCATATCGAAAGCTCGCTCCAGCTGTTTGAACCTGAGGTAGAAGCGGGACGTGTACCTGTCAGGTGTCCTATCCGGATCCCTGCTCTCGTTCAAGGTCTCGCCAAAAACTTCTTTGGCCAATGCGATCCTCCCACAAATCATAATCCTCGGCACCCTCCGGAATTTGGCATCGGTTTGGCTCTCTCTGCCCATCGTGCACGATCCACGATATCCCACCGTAATGAAGCCGCTTTTCCGGTCCGCGGGAACGAGCGACGGCGGCGGGCACATTCGCTGATCGCTTCCTTGCGATCCGTCCTCGTAATCGCTGTGGATGAATTCTTCCGGACTGGGTTTGAAGTCGTCCAGGGTTAAGAGTTTAACCAAGTCGGGTAATTGAAAGTACTCGGCTTCTTTCCTCAGCCTTCCCTTCTCGGGGAAATGGTCGGGGAGGACCACTTGCTTGTCTCTGAGGTAGTCTAAAACATATCTGAATAAAAAACCATCCCGATCGATGAAATAGCGACCTTTGGGGTCTCTGGCAAGATCGTTTGACGCGTTATTTTTAGGAGAGAATATTTTAGCCAGCAGGGAGTCGGGGTTGCTGATCAACGTGGAGTGGCGAGTATAATACACTTGCCCCCCGACATTAAGTTCTAACACGTCCGGAAAACTGCTGTGAACAGAGGCTTGATCTTTGGCTGTCGGCTGAGCTCTAGAGCTTCCACTCAACGCCATTGTTTCAGTCATGGGTGCCAAGAAATCTTCGTATTCACCCCGAAAAACGGAAAGTTCGCTCTATAGCTTAAAATGTGGGTTAGTAAATATAACTAAATATGTAAATATGTAACTGTAAATAAAAAAAGCATTTCAACGAAATAGCCTTATCATTTGTTTTTATCATTTGTTTTAAATACACGTTTTGATAAAAATGTCAAAATAGGTTCCGAACAGCGAATCATCAGTAACTATACGCTCACACCACAGAGTCGCAGCATGAGCATCGGGTGCTCAGCATCCTTTGCCACCCATTTCAAGCACAGAGCGGCTGCTTAACCGCAGTTTCAAGCAGCAGCGGGTGGAGATGGAGAAAGACATGGTAGATTGATCTAACTCATAAAAGCTACACGTTTGCACGCAGATTAACAACCACAGTTGCGATTATAAAGTCGAGAATATCAGTATTCAGTCCAAACGCCAGTTTTCACCCATGAGCTGCAGAAAAAAACATTCTGTAAATTAGTTCCAAAGTTCCCAACAAGTTACGCAGAGGTTCGGATCAAAGTTTTGATGTTTTAGACACAAATTGGATAGTTTCAAAAGCAACTGTTTTCTTTTTGTCCTAGAATTTAAAACAGCTCAGAGAACAAAACATACCATTGATAGAATATCCCAGTTGTTTCTGTCGTGTTACTGTCGGCGTTTTCTAGTGAAATAACAATCCGGTTTAGTAGTTTAAAAAACGATCCAAGATCTACTCTTGGTACTCACTCTCAAACAGAGCTGTGTCGCTGGGAAAAGCAGCTGTTGTATCCTAAGCGAAGAAAGAGGGAAAAACATAACGGGTTATAATGAATGACATCATCTTAAAGGAATATTCGCTCGGTGCTGTGGCGTTACTGTTATTCTTGTCGGTCTGTAATACTGTAAGACTTTATGCCCTCTGTATTCCCTCCTACAGAAAGTCTGTTGCTTAAAATGTCAGTTTGTGCGTTCGTTTTTTTTTTTATTTTGAGCTAGTGACTTGTTTAAACCATTTACGTTGCTGGCAGTGTTTATTTGTATTCAGCGTTCTCAGTCTGGCAACTGTTGTTTGAATCCACAGTCCATTTCAGCACCATGGACAGCAAACTTTCATCCCACCCTTTTCTAAGCTTAGAAGACGCTGTTCACATTAAAGAGTCATGTCTTGTGTCTTTTGGGGACCATAAGAGTGTATTTAATTAAACTTTAGTTTAACTGTTGTTTATTGTAACTGTTAAGTATGGGTGCAACAAAAGCATATATGTGAATAGAATATGATTATAATTATTTTACAGACCGACAGGCAGACAGACAGTACACAGGAGATGTTGATAGAATGAGACAGAGAAGGAGTGATGTGTTCATTTGTAAGTAGGACAGAGCTGTATTCATAAATGCATGTCTTCACCACTTGTGTGCTGCTTTTTCAAAGATATTAAAATGTAGCAGTTGACTGACTTACTTTAAATAGAACAAACTCAACTCATGTCTGGCAGAGTTCCTGTTGTTATTTCATAACTGTACACTATGTGTCTGAAAGCATTGATATTTCTCATTTTTGGAAAAAAATTCTCTCATTTAAAGAGTCTCTGTGGACTGTCAGCAGGTAGCTGGATTGTTCAGAACAGCTGGTTTTATTCTTCTCTCAAAGATGTCCTCAGAAGAATTCTCTTTTAGAAAAACAAACCTTCTTGAGGTAAATAAACCAAGAATAAAACAAGCCAGGAAAAGGTTCTGGAGATGGGAAGATGGAGGAAAGGATGAAGGGTTTGACCTGTGATTTTTTTTTAGTGTCTCTCTCATCTGAATGCTTTCTATTCTTTTTTATTAGCGCATTATGCTTCCTTTCCACTGAAATATTAGAATCAGATACTACTGGACAACTACTGGATACTAGGATAACTCAGACTGTCCTAGATTTATTACAACAGAAGAATTACAACACACTTAAATATAGGATTTTAAATCTCATTGTGATCACAGTAGAATCAAGCTCTTTAATAAACACAATGTTGCCGTATACAAAAGACCATAAAGTTTGGCTCCATATTTTAAGCAAAATGTGTAATCAGTTCATTTGTCTTCCACATTTAGGAAAGATGTTTAGCCAGTTTTTTGTCTTAAATAAACAGTGTTTTCTCTGGAGAAGCAATTATTATATAAGACTTCAGTGGTCTCCACCTAAAAGGTGTAATTATTGTTGTTCTGACTTTTTTTTTTTAAATAAGTGGGTATAATTAATATGATTTTATTGCATGCATCACTTGACAAAAAATAAATGGCAAAATAAAGCATATGTTTTCTACCCATCCATGAAGGCAGAAAAACACCCAGAACAGGTGGTCAGTCTGTCACAGTAAAGCATGTGATATTATCCAGAAGTTAATGAAATCTTCCTATAATGTGGCTGAAAGTTCCTACTTATCTTCCTTGTTTGTCAGTTGACCTTTAATGCACCATAACTGAGAATTAAATAATGCTTTTCCATTACACCTGACTTTCCACTAATGTGATTTTTGTTCAAGTTTTTAAAACAGCTTCTTTTAAATTAATCATTAGAAAAATACAACATTATTTTGTTACTTGTTTAGTGCTTGGAGAAATAGAAACTAAACCATTACATAGCAGAGATCTTCAAAATGTCCACAGACCTGCAGAATTTAGCTCCAACCTTAATAAGTCACACCTAAACCAGTTAATGAAGGTCTGCTATCCAAGGTATCCATATTTAGTTGTGTTTGTCAAGGTAAGCATCACTGTTTCTTTTGATCAAATATAATATAATTTGCTAAAATATTATTCCTCAGTATTCAACATGTCCTTGAGCTTACAGACATGAAGGATATGGAAAATATGGGCAAGAACCACATTTTCTTACATTTACATCATTTTTACATAGAGAATGTAAAAATCCACTTTAAATCTTTTTATGTCCTCAGGAAATTGGTTGTTTGACCTCTTAATCATTTCTTTTCAGTGACCCACATTCAATGATGTCAGCGGACACAAACAACCTATTTTAAGAAACATGACT
The DNA here is from genome assembly GCA_036877625.1 of Ambastaia sidthimunki. Lineage (NCBI taxonomy): Eukaryota > Metazoa > Chordata > Actinopteri > Cypriniformes > Botiidae > Ambastaia > Ambastaia sidthimunki. Next base: position 7,106 of record JAZGTK010003723.1, read on the forward strand.
AGTGAAGTTGTCATTGTCATGTCAAACAAATACAAATTAAATGTGACTCACCAAACATTCCAGAAATATCCAGAATAGCCTCAGGGATTTATGACTTTGATGATATTGAAGGATCATCTTGTGATAATCATTATCTTATCACTGATGGTACTTGCATTTTATACGTTTCATAATAAACTGTACAGTCATATTACTTCATAATTCAATGCTTTTGTTGTAGACAATGCCTGGTGGTAGGGCCTCTCTACTGGGCCCAATGACTTAGTAGTGCAGAGGTTTCCTGTCCATGTTTCTGGAGTTTATCTCCAACCTCCTCTAACCCACCTGTCTGGATGTTTTCAGCAGTCCCAAAGACCTTGATTAACTGGTTCAGGTGTGATTAAATAGGGTGGAGCAAAATTCAGGAAGTCTGTGGACCTAGCTGTGGACCCCTATAAAGGGCCTTATTGTACACAGGGTGTATTAAGGAGAAACCTGCTAGAGTCTGCAACTTAAAAGTGATGTTATGTTATGCAATAAAATATTTACTTTTATTCATTTGGCAGATGCTTTTATCCAAAGCCACTTACAGTGAATTCAAGGTCTACAATTTTTATCAGTACTTGTATTCCTTGGGATCGAACCCACAACCTTTGAGCTGCTAACGAAATGCTCTACAAGTTGAGCTACAGGAATATGATGAATATTTAATGACATCACAGAGGAATATAGCACAGAGGAAATGAAATCTGTGTGGAAATCTTTAGCATCTATCAGCACTGGTTTCTGGTTTTCCTGGACCTGCCTCACAACACACACACACACAGGTAAACTATGTCTGCAAGATTTCAGGTGACAGGCTGCCTTTTTGAACATTAGGGGCTTTAGATAGTTTGCCCAAGCTCAAGTGAGAAAGTAAAACATTTTACATGGGTCTTAGTTTCTATTTTCCCTCCCCCCTTTCCTCTCTCTCTCTCTCTTTCTTTCTTTCTCTCTCTCTCTCTCTCTTTGTATGGAAATGAGCTGCGGTGTTTTCAAATAACAGGAAAGCTATAAATATACAAAGATAAAACTGTGTAATGACCAAATTAAAATGTTTGAATTGTTCCTTTAATGCATTGCAGGCATTGCATAAGAGGGGCATTGCTGTGGCATTGCTGAGCACTCACAACTGAGATGAAAGGCAAGGTGCACAGAACACACAAGACCTTTATCTGATCCATCTTGTTATTATTTTAAATAATGTTTAAAGAGCCACACAAACTGAGGTCCTATTTAATAGGATCAAAGAAATAGCCTAAACATGGAAGGTAACATTTCTGCAGTAACAATGTGTGTTTGTAAACTGTGGCACTACATAACTTATTAAACATTTACTGTAACTGTCAGACTGGAAAAACTGATTTTGTTGGCATTTCTCTCACTCTGTAAACATCTTCAAAGTGTGATAAAGGGTCTTTACAGGTGCCAGTTGTGCTTTGCACAAATGATCTGATAATCTTACTTTGTGGGCAGTTCTCTCAGCTAAAATGTTGCTAAGCAACATCGTATCTTAAGAGGGGCGGTGCCACTTTACCTCGAAACAGCAAAGGGATTTTCAGTAATCACGTGTGAGCCTTGTTTTTATTTTTCAATATGAGCAATATTACTTTCTTTAACCAGTCAAGGTGAAAGTAACCTTTGAAGTTCGTTTTCTATTCATTTGTTATTTTTATCTCCAGAGGAAAATGTAATTGCTTACATGTTGCTCTGTTGTAGCTTAAATACAAAAAATCTTTTAAATCCATTGTATTATTGTATTCATTGTCATTGTCTTAAAATAAAACAGTAAAGTAAGAGTTTGGAGCTATAACATAATGAGAATAACATACCTATATTGTTTTGGCTTGAGAATTGACAAAATGACAAATTAAAATCTACAGTATATGTTGCAGACTTATAAGCACATTGTGAGAAATTGTGGGGCTCCCTTCCAAACATATAAAGAAACATGCAAGAGTACTAGAGTTTTTTTTGTTTAGTTTTTTTCAGAAAAGTAAACAACATTTGAAATCAGAAAGGGGTTGTTGTGCTTTGCAATTCTGTTGTTGTCTATGAGAAACAGCTGAGACATTAAAGAGATCTTTTTGGTGTTTGTTCTTTCTTTTCTAGGGGAAATGTTGCTTTAATATAACAAAACAGAAGATTAAAAGTTGCTGTACATAATTAAAATGTTCTGTGTGTAAACATACAGTGCCCTCCACTAATATTGTGTATTATTATATTTACCCTTGGTAAATATAAACAAAGAAGGCTGTAAAAAATGTCTTTATTGTTTAACCTTTTAATCTTTTGCTCAAAATATTAACAAAAAATATCTGCTCTCATTGAAAACAAACAACTGTTTTATCAAAAAACAAATATTTTTGTTAAATATACTGTATGTGTGCCACAATTAATGGCACCCTTTTAGTCATTACCTTGTGCTGCCTCCCTTGGCCAAGATAACAGCTCTGAGTGCTCTACTTTAATGGCTGATGATGTTGGAGAATACATGACAAGGACTCTGAGAACATTCCCCCATACAAAATCTCTACAGATCCTTCAGATTTCGAGGTCCACGCTGACTCTCCTCTTTAGTTCACCCCACAGGTTTTCTATGGGATTCAAGTCAGGGGACTGGAGTGGCCAGGGCAAGACCTTGATTTTGTGGTCAGTAAACCATTTTTGTGTTGATTGTATGTTTGTTTAGGATCATTATCCTGCTGGAATATCCAGCCACGGCCCATTTTAAGCTTTCTGGCAGAGACAATCAGGTGTTCCTTTAATATCTGTTGATATTTAATCGAGTCCATGATACCATGTATCTTAAGATGGCAGAGAAACAGACCCAAAACATTAAAGAACCACCACCATATTTAACTGTGGGCATGAGATACTTTTCCATGGCTATCTGTCTGTGTGCACCAAATCCACCTCTGGTGTTTTCTGTTTCATCTGACCATAGAACCTGATCCCATTTGAAGTTCCAGTAGTGTCTGGCAAACTGAAGACGCTTGAGTTTGTTTCTAGAGGAGGGTAGAGGCTGGTGATGTAGGTGACGTCGCATTGCAGTTTTAGAGACTTTCTGACCCCAAGACCCAAATAACTTCTGCAATTCTAAAGTTGTGATTCTTGGAGATTTTTTTGGACACTCAAACCATCCTCCTGACAGTGCGCTGGGACAAGATAGACACACGTCCTCTTCCAGACTGATTCATAACACTTCCAGTTGCCTGGAATTTCTTAATTATCACCCTGATGGTGGAAATTGGCATTTTCAGTGTTTTTGCTATTTTTTTATTGCCACTTCCCATTTTGTGCAGCTCAACAACCTTTTGCCGCACATCACAGCTATGTTCTTTGGTCTTAACCATTGTGATGAATGACTAAGGGAGCTTGGCCTATGAGTTACCTCATATTTATACCCCTGTGAAACAGGGAGTCAAAATTGAACGATTTCCTGTTCCTAGTCACCCAGGCATAAAATAAAGCCAAAGGGAATATACTTAATAAAAATTTTGCTCATATGAATTTATAGCGGTGCCAATAATTGTGGCACACATATATTTAACAAAAGTATTTGTTTTTTTATAAAACAGTGTTCTATTTGCAATTTTTAGGTTACTATTTTTAGGTTAATATTTTAAGCAAAAGATTAAAAGGTTAAACAATAAAGACATTTTTTCACAGCCTTTTTTGTTCATGTTTACCAAAGGTGCCAATATTAGTGGAGGGCACTGTATATCGAGTCATAAACAATAAAGATTTATTTTCATAAATGGATCCCTATATACATTGTGACATTGCCTGCAGATTTTGTTTATTGTGGTTTCATATCCTTAATATCTCATTACGCTCAGGCACAGTTTGTTACTCCTCTCTCTCTATTTTTAGAGCTTTAGAGCGAATAGCATGATTCACCTTCTGGATGCTAAACTAACTTTTGTCTTGCAGGTTTCCAGCACAGAGCAGCTGATGATGAATTATTTGTTTGAGGAAGTTTTAAGCCGGCCTGTGTGCCGCATGGGGTGACTATAACTGAGACAGAGCAGCAGTCACAGAGGGATCCTGCCACTGCCAGCTGAGATTCCTTTAGATGCTGCCGTGCTTCTGTGCTGCACTGTCCCCATGATTCACTGTTTTTCCATCTCACCCTGAAAGCCACAGCTGACTCCCAGTTTGCACCATGACATCATGCAACACCCATTTTTCAGACTGACTGGATGGGTAGTTGATGCATTATGCCGTGGCTGCTGGGATTTGGCTTCTGACTTTATGCGAGAGATAATTGTTTAGGGTGGCAAGGGAGCATGTAAGAATTCATGCGTTACCACGTGTACACACACTGAAACCCTGCTGGAAAATGTAGTTTAAGCTGGTAGCTGTGTTTTAAAACATCGTAGTTGGTTTCTAGCTGGTCTAATCTGGTTTACCATCCTGAAACAGCAATAAATCAGCAGCTACTAGTTTTTGGAGCATGGTAGCAAACTAGCTTGGTCCATCTCGAAACCAGCTACCAAAGTTCAAAACACAGAAGCTGGATTTTCCAGAAGGGAGTTTCCACACAGTCTTTTGACTTATTTATTGACTTTAACGCACACATCAAAAAGATGTAAAATATAAATGAATGAGTTTTAGCCATTCATTTCTCAGAATGTAGAGAGTGTGTGTGTGTGTGTGGGTGTGTGTGTGTGTGTTGACACAAACAGGTTGTTGTAATCTGCACATACAGCCAGGCAATACCACAGGATTAAAGCAAACACATTAGCAGAAGGTAATTATGCCAGAATGGTGCTTCATTGGCCTAGATTTTTTTACAGCCACTTCTGGTTTTTAATTTTCTTTCATCAAAGCGGATAAAAGGGTTCAGCCATGTTGTTGAACTTTTAAAATATATAATCAGATCATTGTAATAATAAGAACCCTCTTCACCCTCTACACTTCAGGCTTCCAGCACAACATCAGGCCACATCATGCAGAGTTGTCAGACTGTTGTTGGATGTATTGAGGGTGTGCCGGAGATTGAATATAGGAAGATAAGCAGCAGTTTGTGGGGTGGTGTGAAGCTAATCACCTGCAAGTTAATGTGACAAATACAAAAGAACTGGTAATTGAGAAAAAAGGTCCAACACACTTCTGTCTGTATACGTGGCTGTATTATAGAGATAGTGAACTCATACAAGTACCTAGGGATCTACATTATCAAAGAACATATAGGCAACTGACAGAAAAGACCAAATTCAACTTTACTTTTTGTGGAAACACATGTTCTATCAGTCTGTGGTTGCCAGTTCCATCTTCTATGCTGTGGTGTGTCAGATGATACTATTCAGCTTAATAAATTAATCAAAAAAGAATGTTTATCAAAGAGGAGCTGGTCCCCCTGGAGGTGATCTGTCTGTCTGTCTGTCTGTCTGTCTGTCTGTCTGACTGATTATGGTCATTGGGATTTCATAACAGTGTGCCAATATATTGTGTTTCATCATTTTATTCAATCATATAGCTTTATTCTTTATTCATATGTATTAAGTTGTACACACTTAAAGATAACAGTTGCAATTTATGAACCATTTGCATTAACATCGGAAAGACATGTTAACTTTAACATGTTTTTGTATGTTACTGAGTTAACAAATCTAGGCTCTCAAATATCTGTGCCATTAAACCTCATCTGTTAGCTAAAGTATAAAGAACATTTTAAATGACTGCCATTGGATTTAAATATAACACACTGAGAGGTAGTTCTGTTCACACAAGCTGCAGAGTTCTGAAATCAATGGAGTCCAGGTCAGATTACAGAATGCTGCTGTCACTGTCATTTATAACTATGTGTGAACACTTGTTGTTTAAAAAAAATAGTTCACCCAAAACTTCTCACTCTTATGTCGTTCTTTCTTCTATGAAGCATAAACTATGGGAGTGTATTATTTGCTGACAATCTTCCACATTTTAACCATGCTTGAGTTCAATTCAAACATCATTTGTTTGTGAAATGTCATGTTTTAATTGACTCTAAACAATGATTAAGTTTTTAATCATCTGTAAACTAACCTTTTTATATAGATTTAAACCAATAAGATTTCAGTGCAAGACCAGACAGTGGGGTTGAGCAGCCAAACAGCAGGAGGGAGAAGAACAGGGAAGAGCAGCTGGGTGGAAATTGGGCAGTAGAGCAGGAAACCGGTGAGCAGGATGAGGCAGAGCAGAGGGAACCAGGAACCAGAAGCAGGCAGGATCAAAAACAAGAGGCTGGGCAGACATCAGGCAAAACAAAAGCCGCAAAAAACCCTGGAGTCTAAGACAAGGAACAAGGATTGGACTAGACTCAACTTCCTCTCAGGCAGCTTGAGAGTTAGGGGAATACTACAGAAAATACAGTTTATTATAATATAGAATAAACTTTTATAGTTTCCCCATTATAGGAAACCATAAAGGAGAGATAACAACAGGTGAAGGGCATAATCAAAATAAGATAACAAGCTGTCACAACAAAACACATGGACAACTCACAAGACAAACAAAAACCAGACCAGAAACCTGACAGCATGGGAATATTTCTGACAGCACAGGCATATGTTGTGTAGACATTCTCAGGTTTTAATAATGAGTTTATTTTTGATAGTTACTTGGGTTTTGTTGCCCATGTAAATGTTTTCATGGAGGATAGAATTCATTTAGATTCATCTGGCACAATCAATACAGTGAACCACTTGTTGTGCTTCAGTGTAGCTAATGCACTACACTCTCTTACCCACAAGCCATGAAGCATTTAAGGCTTGACTGGTGTTCTCAGAGCATCTGAATGATGCATTAAGCTTGGAGAAAAAAACATCTCAAGAACCTCCTGGTGCTCACACTGATGAATGCCATTTAAAATGAAACAATAAATGTACAACACACTGTTTTTACATGCCATTATCATTGTTTAGTTTAGGTGACCTTGTGTGTTTTACTGCATCACATTGTTAACACTTTAAAATTATTACTTAAAACATTGCATTATTGTTGTAGACCTCACTTCTTTTTGCAGGGCTATTTGACTATCCTGCAGAGTTTTCCCTAAACTCCAATGGACTGATTTGTTTTATATGGATCAGTACACCCTAGCAACCACATAGTGATGTACTTAATCACTTTTTCAAATCTAGTTGCTGTTAAAGTTCACCAAAAATGAAAGCTGTTCCATCAGTTACCCTCATAACCCTCAAGACTTTTTCTTGCTTCCGAGCAACACAAACTGACACATTTCTCAAAATATCTTCTTTTGTGTATTTATACTTCATCTCTGAAAATAAGCAGAGCACATTTGCAGAGATGCTGCAATTATTTGACATTTTTTACTTTAGAGTCACATGCAATGTTGGTACATTGTTTTGAATGTTAGTCAGAAAGCATTCATATAAAAATATCTAAATATAAAAGTGCAGAATTTCCACTAGGTATCTGTTTTAGGCTTACTTAACCTTTTAGCACATGCTTTGTCCCCCTAGGGACTGAGGGCACAATGCAACAGTACAGCAGATTTCAGTAATGACTCATAACCCTGATGGAACCTGTGAAAATTATCTGTCCATTCACTTTAATGCCCCACCTGCACCATCATGCTGCTCTCTCTGTGTGAACCATCCAATAGATGGAGCCTTTCCCGATGTCTCCATGTGTAAGAAAACCAGCAACACTCACTTATAACCTCCATTAAACATCTCTGCAGAATAATAAAAATGATTTCCCAGCAGAGATTATTTTTAGTGCCTCTTGACACTAAAACATCCGTGTGTAGTTTGGGTAACTGCCATCATATGCTGGAGCGGATGATAAATGATTCACGCGCACAATGCGCTATACACCATCCACGCATTAATGCTTCGACAGACAAACATGAAATCAGGCTAGAAAAGAGGTCATTCTATTCTTTTATTGATGATACTTTATTACAACTTTCATTATGAAGTTATTAACTTACACATCATTATTAGATCATATGTGAATATGAATCAAAGCTTTATGGCATTTCTAATTCCTCTGTGTAGCATTAAATAACATTACATGTTTTTAATGAAAGTTATTAAAAATGTAGGCCTATTGCTATAATTTATTGTTATTCTGTATTAACATTCACCTCTGTGTTCATGTAATAGTGATGTTGTGTTAAAATAATTGAACTAATATGATCATTGGAAATAGTAAATTTATTATTTTGATATACTGTTATGGCATATATGATAAAGACATGAAAATGTATATGTATAGGAATGACTAAATGAATGTGTATAAATTTATTTTTGTTATGATATCATTTGGGTTATAGCTACGTTGGTATTTGATGTTAATTTGATTTTACTGGTAACACCAATAATTCTTTGTATTCTTTTTTATTGAATTGTTTTTTATTTAATTGTGTTCAGTTTAAAAAATAGAAATTAATACAAATATTGCCTGTTTATATATATAAACTACAATTGTTTTCTGACAGATCACTTGCATTCTGTACACGACGTTTGCAGTAAGCGTGTCGTCCTGTAAGCGGCGCTGTTCAGTTTGTGGGGCCTTAACTTGACGTCATCATTGCTATGACCCGGAAGTTCTGCTGTTATTTCTTGACACGTAGTTTGCGGTGTTGGTGGATTGTCAGGTGTGAGTAAAACTCTGATAATTACTGCATTACATCTTCATATTTAAGTCATATCATACCGCAAATGAGATGTCTGTATTATTGCTGAAATGTTGCTGAAAGAGAGCGAACGTGTCGCTGCTGTGTTCAGTTAATTCGGTTCTGATCGAGTTGTGCTAACTGAACTCAACAAAACATTATTGATGCCAAACAACACTCTGCATGTGTCTGTCTGCAACACATCTCTGATACATGTACGCAATAGTGCGAACTTTCCATAAAAGCATAAAATGTGATCTCTAAACGTATCACGGTAATACAGATGTAATTCTAAGCACTGCTGGTTGTAACAAATTAACAAGGTTGAACCTGTACTTTGATAATATAATGTTTTTATTAATATGGCACCACAGCAATATGTTTAGGGTGGGGAGTTACAGTAATAGCATTATTTTTATTTGATGTATTTTTATGCAAGTAAAAATTGTCGTAGGACTGTTATGTTTTGGAAACATCCCTTTAACATGAAAGCAAAAGTAATTTTAAAACTATTAGTTAAAGCTCTTGTGATCAGAAAGCTCTTGAACTTGCATGTTGAGATGCATGTCGAAGAATATATGGATGCATAACGTATTTTTTATGGTTATTTCTGTTGCTTTATGTCTTCCAGTCTGCTTGTCATGTCAGGGTTTGACAGTTTCAACACAGACTTCTACAAGTCTAGTTACAGTGTTGATGAGCAGAGTCAAGGAGGATATCCCTACAGTACCCCTGATGACCCTTACAACAGGTTTATATCCTAAAATATTATTACTGAACAAAGTTCTGATGTCATTGTTATTCAAGCCCTTATTAGCAAAGTTTTAAACAATGATCAGAATTGGACCTGTATGCAAATCTGCGTTTCCTGCTTAAAAAATGATGCAAATCTATCTACTTTTAAAATATCGTATACATTTATGCATTTGACAAAAACCTCTATCCAAAGGAGTTTTCAGTGCGTTCTGGCTATATAAGTTTATGCATTCCTTGGGAATCGGACCCATGACCTTGCTATTGCTAGCGCTATGCATATGTACATTATTAAGATGTACCCTCACATGATATTAAGACTCCAGTCAAAGCTCATTAAAACAATCCGATTCTGCTTACAGTTAATCTAGGTTCTGTGGCTCCTGCATGATAAGAATTCTTGAACCCTTGTGTTCTGTCCAGCAGGCAGTATGGTCAGTATGATTACTCCCAGCCGATGGGTTACCCTGCAGATCTGGGGATGATGCAGCCCCAGCAGTCATACACCGGCCAGATCTACCAGCCCACACCAGCATTCACACCTGCCTCCTCACAGTCCGTGTACAGCAGCAGCTTTGACGATGAGCCCCCTTTACTAGAGGGTAAGAGAGATACCCCTGTCCAGATGGGCCTCAATGCCGGGCAGCAGTATATTGATATTCCCTAAACATTCTGGTTAAGGTTTGTTCTGAATGCTAAACTTGATGAATTACAGTTCTGAATTTAGCTTAATCTTCAGATACAGACAAGTACAGACTCCATACGAAACCTACTTCTACATCATTCAGCTTTATATTTGTTTGTTTTTTATTACGTTTACTACTTTTTGAGATAAAGACTGAAATTAAGTCTCCTATTGAATATTTTAAGGAATTTATCAAAGATGGTTTTATTTTATCATCCCTTCAAATCTAAGTCATGCATGTTTGTGAGAGGTGTGTGTGTGTATGTGTGAGACGCATTTGAACTGTGTTGTGTGAACACTAGTGTCTTTGACATATTTTGAATATTTGGGTTTGGTTTTGCTTATAAGTCAACAGAGGCATTTTTGTATGTGCAGTTAACATCACATGTCATGTGCTGCGGTGTGTTTTTTTAAATGCTGTTTTAGAGAGAAATAAAGCATTATTTTTGATATCCTAAAGCCACATGAACCTTGTCCATGTCTTCGCATCGGGAAGCTAAGTAGTCTTTGTGAAGCAGCTTTCTGCAGTTATTCAGAGCTGTGCTGAAAATGGACCAGGAGTTATTAGTCATCAGCGAGATAGAGAAAGCTGGTAACTGATTACAACTGCTCATTGTTGTCATCAAATATCAGCAGTACATTTATCATGCAGTGCAATGTAGTTAGGCTTCGATTTGTGCTATTGCTCTAATATTGTATTTGCTAAGGCAAACACCACAGCTATAGCTATAGTGCTAATACATTGGTTCAGAGATCTGAACTAACTCTTAACACTATTAAACTTTGATATGTTGCTGTAATGTGGTTTACATTTGCAGTCATAAGTGTACATACGTATGTTTTCATAACATATGACTGCAACTGTATATGTACTTTCTGTTGGCAGTCAGTCCCAGAAATCCCAGCATTGCGGTGGTGAGTTTTTCAAGAGCACCATAATTTTCTTTGACAAATGTAAAAATGTTTTTAATTCCAGAACTGGGGATCAACTTCGACCACATCTGGCAAAAGACTCTGACTGTGTTGCATCCATTAAAAGCAGCAGATGGCAGTATAATGAATGAAACAGACCTGACTGGACCAATGGTCTTCTGTTTGGCTTTTGGAGCAACACTACTTTTGGTAAAACACATGCTTGTTATAAATAGTTATAAAAAGTGTCTCAAGCATTGTTTAATATTTTAAGCATTGTTTGTATTTTATACACATCTTTTAAGTTATGTATGTTCTGGTTATCTAACATTTGTAAAGATGCTAAAAATCAGGAGCATTTGAATGCTGAACGTTTGTCCTGCTGCTTTCAGACGGGTAAGATTCAGTTTGGTTATGTGTATGGCATCAGTGCCATTGGGTGTCTGGGCATGTACTGCCTGCTGAACCTCATGAGCATGACGGGCGTCTCGTTCGGGTGTGTGGCCAGTGTTCTTGGGTACTGCCTGCTGCCTATGATCATCCTGTCCAGTTTCGGTGTCCTCTTCTCCTTGCAGTAAGTCATTCTAATCAGAGTATTGTGTTCTTTTTTTAAATAAAGTTTTTATTTTTAAATAATAATTATAATAATAAATAATATTATATAGTGTATATTTTAAAACGTATATTAAAATGAGTTCAAAAAATGGATAAAATAAGTTGCAAGTTCCCCAGAAGAGTATGCATAATAAACCACACGGGTTTGGCAAACCTTGCCTTTGTATTCTAATTGGGGTCACTGTTTTTTATTTAATTTTTATGTTCAGTGTTAGATTCATCAAAATAGTTCATGCATAGACATTTATAATAAACTTTGCTTAGAATCAGTTTTTTCTGTCTTTCAGGGGAATGCTGGGAATTGTTTTAACGGCCGTCATCATTGGCTGGTGCAGCTTCTCGGCCTCTAAGCTCTTCATCTCTGCTTTGGCGATGGATGGGCAGCAGCTGCTGGTGGCGTACCCCTGCGGTCTGCTCTATGGGGTCTTCGCTCTCATCTCTGTCTTTTAAACTCTGGACCTCTTTATTGGACAAAATGACCACCAATGCACAACACAAAAAAACCTTTATTCAAGGACTGCTTTTTGTGTAACACCAACACCCACCCCCTCACTGAGCATGTTTGTCATGTTTGCTGAGAGAATGTGGCATTAATTTCTGCTGCTTTATTTTTTCTGGCCCACCAACTCTGAGAATTGTTTGTGCTTGTTGTCTAATGCGGGTTAGTACTCTGTCTTTGGGGGAAGGGGGGTTGTGTGTTTTCTGCATTCTGTTGTTCAAAGCAAAATAGTTGGGTTTGACAAATGCCAGAAAACTTCAAAGTGTGTCTTTCAAAGAGAACAATGTTTAATCAGTGCAGAGGGCACAGTTCTCCTCCTACACAACATCTTCAACGCTCAGACAACTCTCACTCCAGAACATCCTTTGCTAGGTACATTAGTGATTTTTCCTTACATTCCTTAATTACTCTCTATTGTTCAGCCTGTGTTCATTCATGCATTTGTGTCAGTGAAGTGCCTGCACATTTTCACACAAGTTCCAAGTCAATTGCACTAGTCAAATCAAAAGGAAAAATGTACTTTTTTCTTTATGTGGAGTCAGTATAAATTCACTGCACACAGATATTAGTTTTGTTGAGTATTATATTGTTAACCAGTTTGAATGAAAATACATTTGCACCCCGTCACACATCTCATGACCACACGCTGTTCTTCTGTAACTCTTACAGCTGACTTTTATCTCTTCACATTAGGATCATTTGTAATCTTGACCCGTGGTCCTCTCAGACAGTCCAGTATATTTATATGCCATGAAACATGTTTGTATATTTGTTCTGTAGATAAGAACAAATGTTTATATGAACCCTGTCTTGTGGAAAATCCAAGACCAACTGATGGGGTGTTACAATTGTTCTGTTTCACAGACTGTTTTAATGAAATAAAAATACATTTTGTTTGGATAGGCTTTGTTTGTTGTATTGTAGGATCCCATGTGTGTCCTTTCTTTGAGGTAAAAATCAAATCTGACCCTGTGTATGTAACACATTCCTGGTTCCCTTTTGAGGGATCTCAACGCTGTTTGGTTTCATGGTATGTTGAACGGCTCCGGTGTGACTAGTGTCTGAATCTCATGTCTAATCATGCCAATGTTATTGGACCACAACGGAGCTTGATACGTATCAAGTGTGTGTGTGTGTGTGTGTGTCTGAGACATTTGTGAGAAATTTGCATAGCACAATGCCCCACCTCCCTAGGGGCTATACTGAACAAAATAAAGTAAGGACCACAATCTCGCCCTCATTTTACCAAAAGGTCCTCACTTAAAAGGTATTGTGTCACATTTTGGTCCTCACTAATATAGCAACACACACACTTCACTATCAAATTATGACAAAACTGTTTTCTTTATTCTCCTGAGTTCCCCCTAAAGGATAATGACGTGTACTGCAGCTGATTTTTTGATTGGATGGTTTGGTGATTTTTGTGATTGGTAGGCCAAAAAATACGGATGATCCAAGATGGCGGCGTGGCAGTAGTATGTTTGTTTTTTTAGCCAGTTTTATGCAACGATGCACTTTATGTAGTCTGTGTAGCTGTGTTTGTTCTGTGTAGCACCTTGGTCCTGGGGGAACGGTATTTCATTGCACTGTGTACTGTACTGTGTATAGTTGTAATGACAATAAAACCACTTGAACCTTGAAATACATATCTTAAAAACTTTATTTATACTATAAAAATATCACAATTACTCTCGTGAATAAAGAGTGCACAATATACGTTGTGTGGATTTTAGCAACGACTGCCTCACAAATGAATTGCAAATGCAATGGATTTTCAACAAGCTGCATAATAATGATGTTGTACAATGGCCGGCGAATCAGTGCGGGGTTTATTGGTTGTGGCGCCAGTGTTAAGTCACGTGATCAGCAGCTTCACGAAACGTGAGCAGAAGAAACTAGCGAGTATGTCTGATTTGAAACCATCTGAAAGTAGACACCACAGACCCTGTGAGGAAAGACATGAAACAAACAGAGCAAAGGACGAGGTCAATAATGTTTAAACCTTAAGTATGAACTGTCGATTTATTTAACATGTGCATCTGTGTTATTTCACCATTAAAGCAAGTGTTCGTGTTTCAAGTGATCCTATTTGTTTTGACTCTTCAATTAGCGCTGCAAAAGTCTGATCTCTTTATTAAAACACACCTTTATTCATTGGTACTACAAACCACTACTAACTAACTAATCAGTTTACTAACTTTGTTGGTAGTTGGCCAGTGAATGATTCAGAATTACATGCGCTCTAAAAGCATTGCATTTTAAAGCGGCACAACCCAACACGGAGTGAGAGTGTGAATTTAGTACTTGAGAGTTGCAAGTCAACTTTAATAGACATTTAAATACCTTTACTCAATGATCTGGACTACAAAACTTTGGGAGATTATTTTTGAATGTCTGTTCTTTGAAATTAGCTAAAAAAGAAAAATGGATTGTTTTATTGTTTTTTCACATTATCGGTATCTTAAAATGGAATGTTGCGACTTCCGACTCATTTTGCCAGATCGGGTCACATTTAGAGAACCCTAGCAACCAACATGAGTAAGTCGTATCTCTGCATCAGAATTTCATAGAGACATTGAAGTTGGCTCTTTTGATTCAGACCCTAAGCAGATAAAAGAAAGTGATACAGGTGTGAAACTACACAAATGTGAATGAAACTAACTAACCCTTTTAGAACATGAGTAAAATTGTGGTGAGCACTTTTATAATGTTTTTGTTTCAAGTGAAATTAATTTGATCACAAATTACATTATTACAAAACACCAGATAAACCAAACTTTGTTGGCTTGACAAAGCCTGGCCTGAATTTAAAATGCTTAAAATTTAAAAGTTAGTTTGAAGGATGTATGTTGAAAGCCACATCTTTCAGTTTGTGCCTTTCAGCTTGCCTGATGTTGATAACATGTTTTAACATGATGCATACATAATTTAGCATGGCACAAACCTGTTTTAACATGAATTAGCATGATGCTAAAATGATACAGCCTGAAATAGTAAAATGCTAGCTAGGGTGTGGCTAGGACGTTGCCTGGGCACCTAATGCCTACACAGTCAAATAAGTCCACCCACATTTTCCAATGCTGAGAAATGGCTTATTAATTTCATTACACAGTTGCTAGGGCACTTAAGTGATTGCTAAGGTCTAGCCAGACAGTTAACAGGGTGCAGTTAATAGACCAGCTGTTTGGAAAGCAGTTATTTAACTTTGGATGTTTTGGTCGTTGTCATTGTTCCCATATTTTATTCCTGGTATTTTGGCACATATTTGTCAGCAAAATTTTGCTGAGCAATAGTAAATGTGATCACATCTTAAGGAGGAAGTTTTCATAGACAATGACTGTGTTAAAAGATCAAGCACACATGACTTCTTGATACATGACCCCCTTTAATTTGAAAAGTTTTCATTAAAACGTTAAATAAATTGTTTATTTAAAACATTTTTATTCATTTAAAACATTAAATAAATTGTTCACCCAAAAATGAAAATGTTCGTATCATTCACTCACCATCATCTGCTTCTATTTCACATTTCTGTATCTGTGGATTAAAAGTGTTTTGGCTTTAGAGTGACATATAGACTATGGAGTTATTTAAGTTTTTAACCATTGTGGCCTTTTCTAAATTAAATTAACAGGAGAAATCGAACCAGGGCGACAAGGTCTGATGTAGATGAGAGCAGTGACTTTGTTCCTTCAGTGGAGAAGTTTACTGATGATGATGATCTTGATTCAGAAGACTTAGAGACTGAAAAGACCCATCGAAAGACTAAAAAAGACACACTATCTTATTCAGCTAATGTAGTCAGGAAGACAAAACAAAAAAGTCCAAGAGAAATGACAATAAAATCAAGTCAGCAAAAACCTGAAGGCAAACATATTTGAAACAAAAAACAGTATTGTGTCCACTGTGAAAAAACACACGCCAAGACCTCTAGACATCTTCAAAGAATTCATTCAAATGAAACAGAAGTTGCTGAAGCCTTGAGCTTCCCCAAAGGTTCAAATAAAAGAAAAATTCTTCTTGAACAGCTTCAGAACCAGGGTAATTACTATCATAATATAAAGGTCTTATAAAAAATAATGCGCTGGATTTACTTAAAAATATAGTGCATCGTTTTTGCAAGCCACTTTTTAAGCATATTCCACATGGAAGTTTAAGCAACATAATCTAAAAAATATAGTTGGCAATGCCCAAATTTTTGAGGTTCCCCACCAAAGATTTTAGTTAAAATACTGTGTCTGTGTGCTTTTTAAACCTAAAAATTCAGGTTTACCTCACCATGCATTTTAAGCTCTTTTTAGATTCAATCATCTTTATCTAGGTAATGTTCCTTTTGTAACCCATACGCTACAGTTATAATACGTAAGTTCGATTTTGGACCAGACCAAACAGAAGATTAAATTCGCTCTGGAGCCAACTTTGCAGCAAGGCAAGAGAAATGACTGCACCAGACAAGTTTTTAGATCTCAAAGAGTATGTAATTTACTGTTTTAAAGGAAAAGAAAATGTTTGAAAGAAAATACAGTGAATGGAAAATGTGTAATCAAAGAAAACTGTATAGAATATACCCAAATTTAGACCTAATTATTCTTTTACCATGTATAACCCAAAATATAGCTCATGGCTATTTTGTGCTCTTGTAGTAACAACTCCCTTTTTTACAGGACCGGAAAGTAAGAGGAAATAAACAACAGATATAATACTTCAGGTAAGTAACACAATAACAATTACCCAAATACTTCAAGGAAGGAAAATAACTCAAGATTCACAGATGAGAGTAGTTCAGTAAAATGGTTCACCAGTTCAGAAAAAAAATAATGTTCGTGAAGGTCATTGCAGTGTTTTTTACTGACTTTGTAGATTCGTAGAAAAAATAAACAATCACTTTAGCTTCCAGTTCCTCCGGTGTCTCAAAGACAAGGAAAAAATATAAACTCAAATTGTCCTACCGCTCAGATGCAAATGATACTCTGGATTCTGAAATTTGGGTGGCTCGCCAGTCTCCACCAGAGGCAAATGTCCTCCTTGCTGATGGGAACAATAGTGAACTGGACCAAAGAGGTCCTCACTCCAACACCAGACACGTATCAGGAACAGAATAAAATAGAAGAAACAAACCCAAACAAAACAAGGGAGAAAAGAAATAAAAAAAACCAACCTTGAAAAGACAAGGTGGAGAGGCACAATTAATTCAACTTTCCAACAGTATATAAAATCAGTACATATAAATCTCACACAACTTCCTCATATTAACTTTCAATTTACATAGAAAAATACATAACATTTAATTAAGCATTTACTAAACACTTTTTTTAACACAATCTTCATTACAAGTGCAATTTCATATTTGCACATGTTCAAATAACATATCAAAAGAAACAGACATCTCATGTGCATTCTATTAGCTTGTAAGTTATGTCACATTGTTAGCAAAACCGCATGTGAGCTGTGCTGCACGTGCTACAAGCTAAAGCACCACTACACTGCAAACTGTCCATTTATAACACTGATAAACTTCTCAAAACACATTCAGCAATAGGTTTACCCTTAATCCACTTTTGTATTTACATTACTGTGCATATTCAAGCGTATATATACACATTAACTCAGTATTTAACAACCATTTACAACATAATGACATAGCATTCATTATAAAACATATTCATTGTAAAATATCAAAATGTAAAGTTCACTCACCAAGGAAAGAAGAATAACACTCAGAAAAGTTCCCAAAAAACAAAATAAATCCTTTTCACAGCCTTCATTCACTGGACTTGTTAGAACTGCGGTTCGTTGTTTTTTTTTTTTACAGATATGATTTTATTTCATACTCTGGCTGTGACTAATGTTTCTTTCAACTGGATTTTGACTTACAAAATACAAATAAATAAATAAAAATTTTAAATGCATTTCAATAACTCTGTGTTTCTCCTTTCTTTTTTATTACAGGCTTACTAGGGCTTTAGTAACCTGGGTTACACTTTAAATGAAAATGACTTGAAAATTAAGAAAACTGGTGAAATGAAAAGATTTTATTGTTACCCTTTCATCACAAGCTGTTACACAAACATTATTGGTGATAAGAAATACATCACAGCATAAGAAAAAAAGGTTCTGTTCAAATAAACAGTTTGGTATTAACAATATTGGTATTAAGCATATGTATTAACAGTTTGGTATCCATGCGTAAAGTGCATTGAGTATGTTATATGTATGCCTAATGGGTTGTGTGTGTATTTTGGTATGTTTGTATGTTGGAATGTGTGTTTGTGTGCATGTTGTCTTTATATGTGTTAGGTGTTTGTGAACTGTGCAAGGGTGTGCACTATATTCTAGTGTTCGAGTATATGTATGTCTAATGGGTTGTGTGTGTATTTTGGTATGTGTTTGTACTTTATCTGAACAACTTGTTCTTCAAAAAAAGAATCTTTGGTAAACGTTTTTCACTGTCTAGCTCAAGCAGAATTTTCTGGAAAAATTCAAATTTAGGGTAACTCAGGTTCACAGCATACATCAGGACAAATAGGGCAATACAAGAAATGTTGATGCCTAAGTAGCATATTGTTTCTTGTGTATGGACTGGAGCAACTACTAGCTTAACAATTTCTTTCAGGTCCATTAGAATCAACCATACTGGTTCATTGGTTGTAACTTTCAGCCAAATGAAAAATGGAAGAAATCTTGTACAAAATAAGAATGTAAAAATCTTGTAAAAAAAAATCTTGTAAAAAATAAGAAATGGGTACAACGTTGACCTAGCACTGTTTGAACATGCATGTGTTCCTGTTCTGTCTTTACTTCAAATGCACCAGTGCGTACCTCCTTAGACTGATAATCTGACAAAAAAAATACAAAATCTGCATGGGTAATGTCCTGAAAAGCTTTCCACAAATCCACCAATTGAATGGGCACCCAAATTGTCTGCGACCACACACTGCACCGTACCTTTGATATAGCTGGCAAGACTATACAAGATCTTTCAAAGTTATCTTGTGTTTTTTTCTCGATGTTCCAAGTGGATTACAGACCTCGAAGTCACCTAAATATAAAATCAGGAAAACCCTAAATTCATCTCCAGCCAGAAATTTGTTGTCTTTAAGGTATGTGCCATCATAGAAAGATTTGTACTGCATGTCCGATCTGGACACCTCATTTTTTGAGTTTTCAAAGCTTTCAATAGATTTTTTCAAAATATTGTCATTGTTTAGGAGTTCAGACAAAGACTTAAGAAGTGGAACATACTGCAAACTCCTTTTTTCCTTTGCATCAATGATGTACTCCACAGGCTCAACAACACT
>JAZGTK010003724.1:0-26515 GCA_036877625.1 Ambastaia sidthimunki
TGTACCATATGCCTATCTAATCTGGTTAACCACTACAGGCCTGCCACAGATATAAGCAATCATTCTCTACAGATTGAGGATTGATTTATCAGAGGGTCTGGTCCACTGGTCCAACAACCAGGTAAGAGTAGCAAACATCCGCTCCTGCAGTAATTAACATGTGCTGTTCTTCCACAGTTGTGCTTCAAGTTTACACTGGCCTGCATCAAAAAGCAGTAAGAAAACATAAGTAGTGTCTTAATTTTCTCTTTGTTTCAGACTCAGGGTTATGGTTGCGAATGGGGATAGAGTGTTCCTGCTTCCCAGTGCCAATCCAAAATTCCCTTCCAGATCATTACAGCTTTAGGCATTGAGTCAAGTCTGGCGTTGAACCTGCATGTTAAATTTCAACCAAAGCCACAAAATAGGGCCAGATATTCCCAGTGA
The DNA here is from genome assembly GCA_036877625.1 of Ambastaia sidthimunki. NCBI lineage: Eukaryota > Metazoa > Chordata > Actinopteri > Cypriniformes > Botiidae > Ambastaia > Ambastaia sidthimunki. Next base: position 427 of record JAZGTK010003724.1, read on the forward strand.
ATTCGTCAGAGTTCAAGTAACAAAAATGAGAATCAAAATGAACAAAATCCAAAGGCAAATGCAACAGCGTAGAAACTCATTTAATTCTGCAATTGCATGCGGTGGTTAAATCTCATTATAATCTCGCTGATTGCTGATTTACACCTGTACCACCCAGTGCTGTTTTGTATGTTACTCAAGCAGACACATTACTTTGAGGCTTGCCGCTGACTGCTTAAAATCTGATAATTTTTGGATCAATGTTTACAGGTTGCTGTCATGTTTTACACATTCCATTATTTCCAAGGACAGATTGTGGATTTGTGTGTATAAGAGAAATGTAGCTCACACTCAGTCAGAATGAAGCCTACATTTATGATTTATGTGCGCAGATCGATGTGTTGTGCTAGCGTAATCGAAACAGACTGCTAACAACGGTCAGATAGCTGTTCCTGTGTCTCTTCCAGTTGTTTTTCAAAGACTATGTGAAGTGTTCATACTCGCAAAATGACTAATAACTAATACCTCTAATACAGTTTTTGGGCTGTATGTGCCGTGCCGGTACATCCCAAAATGATCACCTGATGATCAAAGCATATTTTCATCAGAGTCCTAGTGCGGACTAAACTATGCCCTTGTTGGCCAGACTTGTTAAAACAAGATTTCGTATTGCCTATCTGCCCAGCAACAACAAAGAAGACAGTAGAGATCCTACTTTTCTCTCAGTGTAGACAGACACCGATTTGGGTGAAAATGTATTCCCACATGTCACTTTACAAACTAGCATTTAAAAGAAAGCTAAAACCCCAAGCTGATTTGTGAGACTAGCTTGACCAAGAAAGGGTTGAAAGCATTGTTCTGGGAAAAAACATTAACTGCGGCTCAGTGGAGCATCTGTTTGGTCAAAGCAACACAATCGGGACTGTGGAATGAAAGGGTGGGGGAGTACAATTCTGTCAGCACATCTAAATAACAATGACCACCCAATAACAGACTGGATCAGAGACGGCCTGGTGGCACAGGGCCAGTCTGTTCTCACTTTGCAATTTCAAAGAGCAGAAGGTTTCGAGTAATCACCATTGATCTACTTCAGCATGGCCAAACTTCATTGGTTTGATTCAGGGGAACTTTAAAAGAACACGTTGACCAAAGGAGATGTTTGATGTTTATAAATTTAGCTTGCTACATCGTCGTATCTAGCCACAGCGTTCCGCTCAAGGCCTCACTCCCACACTTGTACTGTAGGAGTGTTTGGAATTCATTGGGTGGGATGGTGGGCGAGGTTTCAGTGGGGGTTTGACCTTTTCTCCATGGTTCAGTGTGTTTTAAGCAGCCGTGACTGAGTTACTTAGTCCTCAGTGCCATGAAGTGGGTGAACAGGTGGTCAATGGATTACTACAACTATGGGAATGTGCCTTAAATCAAAGCCTGGACGCAACACAAATGCACAGCATTTTGATCTTGAGCAGAAAATTGCCCAAAAGCAAGTCATGCAAAAGAATTCATTTAGGAGAATTATGTTCCTCTCTTTACTCTTAAATCCCTCTAACTGGTTGCACTAGAAAGTGCCTTCCTGAGTGCTTTTAAGGACAATATGTATATGCTACAGTATATTTGCCTGTAATTCCCAATTACACAGATGTTGTATATTGAAAATATTTCTTGGCTTCCCTCCTCAATAGCCTCATCTGAAATAGTAATGACATTTACATTTAATCAATTAGCAGATAAATTGAGGAAAGGCACAACCAAATTATCCTAGAGCAGCTAACAGTACAGCAATACAGAGTTTCAGTAAACCAGAGTACTACAAAGAGATGTTTTTTTCTAATACAATTTAATTGCATTAGATTCAATTTAATTTTGGTTATGGATTGTCACAAAAGAGGTGTCCATTGCTCGTGATGTGTGAGATTGATGTGATGGTCTCAGGTTGGAATTTCATTCTTCCACACAGTCAAGGTTCTACTAAGTTATTTTGTACCCTGTTGTGATGGTACTATGAGGCGTTACTGATTAAGAGGCTGTAGATGCAGAAGTTTAAAGTGCTGCAGACATGTACAAATTACATGATAACAGTAATAAATAAATATGAGCAAATAAATATCCTTTAAATATTTCTGGAATAGAAAATAGAACATTCATATATGGTTTTGTATTTTTTTCAACATTAACATTCATTTATAAACATTTAGGAGCTATACACAACGTGACCCTTAAAATACAACCAAAGTAAATAAATATTACCGGGCAAAAGTTTGAGGTCACTTTTTCATATTTTAACTCTTAATGGACTCTTATTGGCAGCTTTTTCTTTATTATATAGTCCATGTCATCCATTCAAAAACATGTATGTCTACAAAACTAATTCCAGCATTTAAGAAAACTCATTTAGGTTGTGGGATTTTAAAGATTTTAAGAAACAATTCTGTCAAGTGACCCAAAACTTTTAATCAGTAGGGCAAACCCAATACAATTCAGTTATAAAAATGACTTTCCTTTGATTTGAGCTGTTCAATTCAGAAGGTTAATGGACACAATATTTTATTGTGCACATTTAGTGATGATAGGTGTGGGATGGTGTGCAGTTTGTATCTACAGGGGCAATATGATGCTCAATAAATATTTGATCTGAGGCAATTCTGTGTTTAAAAATTGTAATATGATACATTTGATACACTGAAATAAATGTTGAAAGTTTAAATCTGCAATTAATCATTTTCTATTAAGCAAATTTCTCAGTATTACTAGGGGAAAACTAAGAAGGTCCACAAACTTAGTTTTACCCTCAGGCATAGCCAAAGATCAGAAATGTTGTGTTTTATGACTGTAACTACTTAAAAATGCTGTAAGAATTGTGTAGTTCAATGCACACTGCTCTGATGACAGTTTATGTCTTGTCAGTGACTCACTGGGTCTTTGGAAGTTTAGCAGACTGTTACAACGAGCACTTTTACAGAAAAATACTGTTGCTGACTTTGACAAACTTTGCAAGGTTCATTGCATCATGTCTTAATAAAAAACCCCACAAATGTTCTGGCTTATGTTTTAAGTTTGCCACAAGCACAATTCTTCAAGCACAACTGAGTTTTCTGGGTTATGAGTTATGGCTGCAAAATCTTGGTGCTTATTACTTTTGGATAGGTTAACTTTAACCATAAAATCAACAAACAGCAAAAATGTAACACAAAGCATGCAATTATTTATACAAGACTCTCTTCCACACAAGCTACAGTATGCCAGTATTGTAAAAATATTGTAACTAATTATGATGTCAAATATCAGGCTTGCGAGATTGTCTAAATTATAGAACATAATTGCAGCTCTAAATGGATTTTACAGTGACAAAAATTACAAGGCATGAAAACTTGACAAGCTGATAAAGAAACATTTAGGGCTTTAGCGCCGGAAACCCACCTCTGGAAATGCTGCCCATGTGACTGTCCTTCATCTAACAGTATTATTGGACTGTCTTTGTCAGTTATTCTTTGTGACCCTATTCATAAAACATTCACTTTTGCCCTCATATGATGCTGAGTTCACATGCACCAATTAAACATATAATTAGAATGTAGAACCGTCATTTGGATAATGACATGCATGCCAGATAACAGAGCCAAATTATATGTTGCCTAGCAACATTCCATTGCGTTACCATACCTCTAATGTTCACTCTTGGTCCTTTCCTCACCCTAGACCAATGCTGCTATCCCACAAGATTTGCTATGTAAATTAAGTTCAGTTAAATTCAATTACATTCAATTGAATCTCTAAATACATAATGCAGTATAATGCGTCATATTGTAGAAGGGATGTGGCATCAACATCCTGGAGGTCTTGAATAGACATTTGGGAATTCTGGCTAATGAGGTTGGAATTTCAAATCGATTTTGCATAATTTAATTGAATACATATTTATTATTTATAATAGCGTACGTGTATGTGACAAGAAATATCCCTTAATGCAGGGCGAGATTTAATATTGAACAGAACCTATTCATCTTTTAATGTGATTTACCGTATTTATTTCAATTATGACAAAATAATGCAATTACTATACTACATCATCACCATAGAAACAGAGATGTTCATCTCCAGGTTTTTGTACATGATCGCAGCCTGGTCAAAGTGACATTCTCAGACCTTCTAAGCCAGTTTCAGCATTTTACGTCATGCGGGCTCTGCATCTGCAGTCTGGGCTTTATTGTGGTGGTGGGCAAGCAATAAGTCCGTTCCTGTTGAGTGTAACTGCGATTTGAAAATTGATCAGTAACTTGATACACACAAAAAACAGCCCCAGGCTTCGCAGAAATGTCACTGTGAGATAGCAGAGATCCAAGGAAACTGACTTTTTCTTGGCATCGGACAGGAGTGTTGGGAGTGGAGCCACCGGTGTTGGTTTAACAAAATGTAAATTACGAATCCGAGATGCCCGATCACGCGCTTGTTTACTCTGAAATCAATGAATCATAAAGTTGTATTCAGAGGATTGTATCTGTGCCACTACTCTTAAACTGGCTCGCTCCCGATCTTGTTTAAAAGTGCCAAGAATTCCCATAAAGGATTCAAAGACTCCAATTACTTCCTGTTTACTTTATGGCTCATTGAATGCTCAGCAACACCCAGAGCCTCTCTGGAATATCTTTTTTATAAAGAATATCTGCTTTACAAAGATAGTGACATCACATGACACAAAACCATGTTGAGGGCTTTGCTGTTGCAACCCACTCCAGTGCACAATGACAGCGATTTTCACTCAGAATAATGAGCTATAAAAACACTAACCCCTGTTTTTAGACGAATCTCTGGCAGTCTGGGATTGAAATTACTGTGGAATGCCTCCAAAGCTTAAGGACGCTGTTTTGAGGTTTGTCTTTAGGGATCTCTTGGCGCAAAGCCGGCATTCTCTGGTTCTCTGCTAAATGCAGAGGAGTGTTTTAGGATAAACAAACCTCTTAATGAAAGAACGGCTGTTAAGCAAGGTGAGACGCTTCGAGTTATGGTGCCCTGCGGACATACAAGCGTCTCACAATAGAAGAGGCCCCAGGTGTTTACAAAAAGGCCTCGGCTGAATGGAATTCCAAAGGTGTTCAGAAAATACCAGAGTTAGGTCAGGGCTTTTGAAGGAACCTTCAAGACAAAAGATCAATGGCGTGGCTTTACATGTCGCCCCAGTCCAAAACTTTAGTGACCCGTATATATGCCCCAAGGGAACAAAATGGAGAAAGAAGATAGGGTGTTATTCATAGGATAATCAGGTTCTCATCCACTTTCCCATTGCATAAAGTTAGAGACGTGAGGCTGGATCCTGTTTAGATTACCTCCAGGTAATTACAGTACAGCAGACAGATGTTTTTGAAAGGGCACCAGCAGTGTTAAGAAGGATGCGAAAGAGATAAGAAAGAAAATCACAAACGAGACCTCTTTGATTCTCCTAGACATCAATAAGATTAAACAGAGACGTTTGTTTGAATCAGACTGTCTTTCATGTGAAACATTCTCAAGTAATATTACATTTCTCATCTAATTTTAAAGATATATGAGTTTCACAGTTTTGGTAAGACACCAACATCTGCTAGCAAAAGTGAGTGTTTTGCAGAACTGTATTTTCCTTTTAGGGTTAGAGTGTGAGAGTTAGTTTGTATTGTTTATAACTAGCAGTGTATGAAAACGATAAAGTCTATGGAATACGTCTCTTTTTATTTCTGCTATCAGATACAAATTTGATGCATAACTACACGCTTCGTTAGGTTTCCTGAGCGACCTTTGAGCAATGAATTTTTTCCCTGGCATGTCCTCAGGCGTCAGTGGTTAGCTTTTGAAATTCCAACCTATGGGTCTTTAATTTGCTAAGGAGACAGGTGCTACTCCTTTAAATCTTTCTTTCAAACCTCCATCTCTTTTACAAGCCTACATGTCCACTCAGATGTTTATCTTGGCCCTGTGTCATATGATATCAGAGCCTGTCAGCTACCTGAGGCTGACCCTCCTTCTACACGTCCTTAGGTTGCACTGTGAGATGTGAGGAACATGGTTGTGTGGGTGTGAAAGTGGGTTTTTTGTTCATGAGCGTCTGCATTGCAGGCGTAATCAGAGCGATTAGTTCTCATTGTTCTCTTGTTGTTTGCTCAGCTGCCCGAGTGCTTGTCTGGCAAAGCAGTTTTTTGAACGTGACTGCTGGTGTCTAAAAACGTGCTGAATTATATCAGCACCTGTCTTTTCAAGAAAGCCATCAGCAAATATGCAAATATTTGTTGAGTTAGGGAGGAAGGTCAGTGTTTAAGAATCATGTAGCTGAACCGTGAGCTTTTTTCTTATACGTTAATGGTCTGTATCGCATTTGAAATTAAGTTTGGTTTCGGTTCGTATAACCTTACTGAAAGCTTGTAAACCAATTGATTTTTCTGTTGCTTAATAAATAAATAATTGGTCTAACTGTTTTTCAGCTAACTTTGAATTAATCAATTCCTCTGAGAAATCTGTGATGTCTGTAATTTTGCCATATTAGGTTTTTCTAAACTAAAGCTTAAATCTTTCTTACTAAGGTAAGATTCCTGGTTGACCTTCATTATAATTCTAGATTATTTTGTGAACTTTCAAGGTAACATAAAAATTAGTGGTTTAGTCACTGCTGCTATCCAATCCAATATAAGACAAAACTAAATCAATAAGCCAACACAGACTATTCAGAATGGTTACTGTACTAGATATGATCCTCATTATATTTAATGGAGACATTACCTATGTGTGTGTGTGTGTGTGTGTGTGTGTGTGTGTGTGTGTGTTTATTTCAATAGGTTTCATGATGTACACATCCAGAAAACATGACCATCAGTAACACGCTTATTTTATAGCAACACTCTTGTTTTATAGCGATCAGTACATGAAATATCTTATGTTAATAACTGTAACTATGTTTGGAACATGAGTCACATCCAAATAGTGCATCCTGGAATCCAAATTTGTTTAACACGAGAAACAAAGCCAAGCAAAAACTCATCATGTGTTTTATTCCAATGGTGCTGTAATTAGAAAGCTTATGGGTTTTTGCTGATGCAAGACTCGTGAAACTTCACCAGTGCTTCAGCATCAAATGTCATCCATTAAAGAAAATAGACTGTAATGTTATATTGTGCGTAATGAGCATTTCCCCCCCTCATAGCTGCAGCTTGTTTAATCAGATCAATTTCTGTGTTTATAAAATCTCAAATTCTCATTGTCGTTTGTTGCCAGCATCAGCTTGAGGAAACCTGAAGAAAATTCCGTATCAAAATTGGATGAAAGGGGTTTAGCCACAAATCATTTATCTTAATACAAATATAAGGAACTGGAAGGCATAATATTTACTTTGATGGAATTAGTAATTATGTAAAAGTTAAACAAACCTGCATCTGATGCAACTAAACTTTAATAAGGAGCGAAGGTTTTTTATTCTCATTTTACTCCAGTATTCCCATTTATAAAAACAGTTGTCATTTCACACAATGCCACATTTTGTCTCTCATGAGTCGTAACAACTGAAGTGTTCCATCCAATCAGATGGAATCAGTGCATAGATGAGTGATGCGATTGGTCTTTAAATGTGAGTTAATGATGTAGCTTCTCTAACAGTAGGAGACGTGCTGTCTAATAGGATATATAGCATGATATAAATTACATATTTATCTGATTTCTCACCCTCTGACACACCATTTAGATGCTAATGTGATTCAGTCTCCCATTTTCTGCAGGATTTGTGTGTGTTATCACACAGGTCAGTCAACGGCTGTATTAATCAAAGTATGGTAAAAAAAAATCTATAGCGGTCATTTACGATAATTTCAATAAATGTTATGTTTGCTATGCACATTTACATTAATGTTTTTTATTACCACAGATCTCTTACATGCTTGTTCATGGGCTAGATACAATCCTAGGATGAGGGTAACACAGTGACTTAAACTTCAGTTTGTTCCTTACACACAGCTATCAAACATTTTTAGACGGCTTGAATATAATGTTCGGTACAATGTTCTTGAAATGCTGTTTGATTCTCTGGGAACACACATACTGAAAAATGTACACCTTGAATTTACTATAAGTCACTTTGGGTAAAAGTATCTGCTAAATGTAAATATAATTTAGAGCTTGACAGCCCTTGGCCACTTTGAGCTGCTTTTGTAAAGCAAAAGTTGCATAACAATTATTACAAATACAAAAAAACAGCATACAGGTTAAGAGCAACATAAGGAGGAATACAGAAAGAGTTTTGGTTGAACTCATCTTTTAAGATACCCAAGACATTTCCGGGGAAACCCATGATTGCTTGGCTTAAACTAAAAAGCTATCAGACTTGGCGCCTTGTTGTTTATGTTCACATGTAAAGGTATAACTGATTTTATCAAGTGGTATAATTGATGCATAATTGAGTTCTGCTTTTTGCAACTGCGCCTGAAGAATACTGCATGTCAGGACAGGCCACACATAGAGATATTATAATTTTATTTATGAATTTGGATGTGTTTTTGTTTGCCTATGTGATGCAACCAGTAAGAATGTTCTAGTCCGAGAGGAATCAGTGCAGATTGACGCAATGCATTGTGGGTATGCCATGACACATGCCATCTTTTTCAGAGTAGAGCAAAGTTATTGTCCTTGAATGCTTCAGTGAACCCAGTTAACCTCATCATTGAAACATTTTGGCCACTTTACAAATAGATTCGGCAACTGAGAACAGTGGCGACTGTTTTAAACAGATGTCACACAGATAACCGTGAATGAAGCACACATTCCCTAATCGGAACAGTTGCTATGAATGAGATGGTACTCAGCTGTCTTCTTTGTCTGTCTACCAGAACCACTCCCTTGGACTTGGACCCCATTTAAGGTGGCAATAAATTATTAATCAGAAAGACATAATGTTCACCGGGACGCCCTAGCATGACCGGGTTAATCATCTGTGGTGTGAAAAACAAGCATGCAGGCAGGCATGCGCTCATGCATGAGCACACATGTGCATATTTGAACATAGACATCTTGCCCATCTGAATCTTGGTGTTTGCTCAACTGTGGAGTGAAAACTAAAGCAGACAGGCGCAATGAAAGACAGCGTTCATGCATCAAAGCATGTAGATGTCATTTTCTAGCCAACACGCTTTAACACAACCTGAGCAATAAACAACATCGGCATTAAAAAGTCATGACGCGGCGTATCCAAAACAAACGTAAATAACATGTTATATTTCGCACATGAAGAACATTAAGCCTAATTTAGGACTATTAAGATTTATTTTGCATGATGTGACGTTATTTTCAAGACAATTAGGCACATTTCCCCACAGTTTCTCATTATTGTAATGCAGATGTTTAACTGTTGAGTTTATAATTCTCATTATTTGCACTGATGATTCTCATTAGTTTTAGTAATACAGTAAATGATGTGAATGATCCTGTCTGAACACAATTTATATATTTCATATAATATTTTATATATAATATATAAATTTTAATATAATGTATATATATTATAATAGTAATAATATACTGTACATTCTGTCATATTATATTTAATTAATTTCAGGTTTTTCAAATAAAAGTAATGAGGATTATGAAAATTATGATGTGCTTAACACTCATAAAATGGACAATGACAATGCAAGAAATAAAAAAATGTCATTGTCTAAGCAAAAAGTAATTTCGTTTTTGATACTGGCATGAAATTTGACTCAGTGGGCTTTAAAAATATAATTTCTCATACTCATTTACCTGTGACAATGTAATATAGGATAGTACATACAGTACAACGGTACAGTATTACAGTTTTATTGTGAAAAAACTCCTGATCATACAGCTGTATCCCAATGAGCCAAGAACACTGTTGTTTCTGGCTTGTCGTTCCTTTTTAATACCTTAAGTGAAACAGCAAATAGGATTTGAAGCCCAGCAAACATGACTGCTCTCAGGGACATTGCTTTGTCACTTTACATTAGACACACTCAAATGGATTTGCTCTGACTAACATATGCTTCAGTTTGTGCATCACCTAATAACGTGATATTAGCGTAAAGAAAAGAAGCTGATAGCAATATTGCATGAAATTATTTATTTTTGCGCAAAATACTTGGCAAGTAGATTAGTTTGCCTGCATGATAGTTAAAATCTTCTAAATAACTGTTTATCTCTGAAATACTGTGTATTAAAGATACAGTTCACCTAAAAATGAAAACTGTCGTCATTTATTTATGTTGTTCCAAACACTAATGACTTTCGTTAATGGCGTGCAAAAGAGCATATCTCTCTGCTTCATACAATGAAAGTATACAGTCACCAGAGGATGTTAAGCTACCAAAAAGCATGATATTTAATCACTTGCATTGTCTGAAATCTACAGAGAAGGAAATCTTTCTTTGCATTCAGCTAAATAAAGGACATCATTTATATCTAGGGTGGCATGAGTAAATGTGAGAATTTTCATCTTTGGCTGAACTTCCTTTAGCCGATGCGTGAAGATGTGTATCAGACGTCTAATAAAAGCTGTTGTACTGTATAAGCAATTGTATCAGGACATCTCAAATAAGGTTATGAAGTATCCATTGGTTGACAGTAAATTGATAGAAATGCCTTCCACATTTAAATCAAATCTCGTACCTTTCAACACAACTATACTATTAATATGAACTTTACAATCAGGTTCCTTACTGGTCACCTTTGTGTTAACAATCAACCTTTCTGAAAGCTTCCAGGCTAAACTTCATCAATCAAATGCCTGGATGCTTTTGGGCTGTTTTTACAATGTGATCTCAGGTACTGCTGGGGACATTTGCTCTTATTAAAGATGGCCTTTATTGATCTGTGATAGCCACCTCAGGTTGTCTCTCAGATGGCCACCTTTATATCCAGAAATGGCTGGATATTGATTGTGGAATGAGAAACTGTGGAGATGTTGATAATCTTATCCTCTACAGGAATACAGCGAAACACCAGAGACCAAAGGTCTCCTTGTTTCTCTTCGAATCTGGGTATTCGCTGTCCAATTGAAATGCTGGCTGATACACTGTGAAATGGCTACAGTAAATGAAACCACAGAGATGCACTGCTGATGATATCTTACCTGGTATTGAGACACCCATTTGTACAAGACTGCTTTTCTGTGTCTAAAGGGATTATGTGACCTGTTTAAGATATACATGAGCCTATAGGCTACATGAGGAATAGGAAATCTTATCTTACCATATCCTAGTAACAAATGTTGAGTCAGTCAGGCAATGTAAGGTTAAACCCTGACGTGTTTAAAGAGGTTAACATGCAACATTAATAAAGAAACAGTATCAGCAATATCATATATATATATTGTTGTTAAATGGTATGTAAGATTTACATTTATTCATTTAGCAGACATGCTTAACCAAAGCGACTTGAGATGAAATAAGTTGGTAGAAATAAGATGGCAGTTACACAAGTTTTGTATGTTGATTTGGTTATTTAAATTAAGGACCCTTTAACTACATTAGTTAACATGAAATAACATGACCAAAACATCTACAGCATTCCTTATCTCTTGTACATGCTAATTTTAACATTTACTAATGCATATTTATGTTAACATTAATCAGGCACAATGAACACAATCATAAAAAGCAGTTGTTTTTTTAGCTGTCTGTCTGTATGTGTCTCTGTCCCATTCTGGGCAGTTCAGTAGCAATGAGGTGGAGGCTTTTAAAGGGGTGGAGTTTAAAGGTATATTCCTCCTCCTCTGTCTGAAAAACATTCTTCAAAGCACTGACACTGGAGTTACGCAGCAAGTGCAAAGCAACTCGCAAACGACTCACTACATAGAGATGCGAAGCTGTCGAAACCATCTCCCCGCCATGTGATCGCCTTTGACTTTAGTTATGTACTTTCATTTTATCTTTCTTTTAAATTTGCTTTCTTCGTCATAAAGACTCAAGCCAGGACATATAATCAAGCGCCGCGCAGTCGTCCTGTGGATTTGTCAGGAGTAATTCATCCTCATTTCTTTATCATTTTATCGCAATAATCTTAAGGACACAAGACAAATCCGTTAATGAAATAAACGCAAGAAGATATCAAGCAATAACCAGCGACACAAATCCATCTATTGTCAATAAGGACTTTGGTTTAAACATCAGCCCGTTTTATTCGTACACCGAAGAAGCACTGGAAGGATTTCTATCCCATAGAATCGGGTCAGTTCATCTTTAATTATTTCATAATTCAATTCAGTGTGCGTGATTGTTGTTGCAGTGGGGGATTTTATTTCATTATGTGGTTTTGTGTAATAGATGTATAGATAAGATCGAGTGAACGGACTCTGCTTGTAGAGTCTTAAATCTGGATAGTGAAAGTTTTAATTCAAGATTTGCAAGGCCTCAACAGTCCTTTGACATAAGAACTGAGCGATAGCAATATCAATAACTGAAATACAACAAAATGTGTACTTTTTTAATACAACAGTTCTTCTAGTTTAAGCATATAAATGAAGTAGATGCTAGGGCCAATAACATTATTATTATTATTTACGATAACAGTTCTAATGTATGAAGGAAGATATGGCCGCTAAATGTATCCATCTACATTTAAACTAATTTAGAAACTCCAGTTAATGTCATTCAAAAGGAAAACTATTGGAGGTAGACAGTAAGTCTGTGTATGTGTACAGAGGAATATGAATCTTCGCTCGGCTGGTTGAGTCTCGATGCTTTAGTGGAGTTTGCAGATCGTTGTGAGTCTGGGTTCGGCTTGTCGGGTCTTGAGGCTGGACAGTGAAAGTGTGTGTGTGCCGATTGATTCGTGTAGATGGAGAGAAGAGAGGCAGAAGGGCGAGATTTCTTCTTCTTCTCCTTGCGGTCAGATGAACCTATACGCTTGACATCTAGATGTTGAAATAGCTGCTATGTGACGCCGATCTATTTAAACGGAGGTAAGAAATCGAGTGGAGAGTTATTGGGGTGGCTTGCGTGAAATATTGGTGGTATTTTTAGGCTTGGATTGTTTGTACTGCAGATAGACTGGCGTTTCTAATGCAAAGCAAATGCAAACAGGTGTAAGCCCCCTCATATTAACTGTAAGCGAGCGCCGACGCGACGCGACATACTTAAACGCTTGTATTATAATCGACAACGCTGTCTGCGCGTTCTGATTTGTCGCGTCGTTAGCGGTGAAGATGGGCTTTAATTTCTAATCGACAATTACAAATGTGCGATATTAAAGTGTAAAGGCACGATTCGAATATTTGAACACGATTCAAATCGCCGTCATTTGTTTAACGTGTTTCTTGTGAGCTGTAATTGTGATGTTTATCGACAACTACCCGCTTGTTGTGTTTCAAGGTTTAAAATGAAGGTCTCGGATAATCGATTAATGAAACCGTCAAGTTGGCGGCCACTTGAAAAACGAACATGACTTAGATTTTTTTTATTTATGTGATGGAAAAATATATGTTGGTAACTCGTCTCCGATGTAACGTTATTATGCCCCCGTATTGTCATCGTGTTGATTTAGTCATTAAAGGACATCAGCGGGTCATTTAAGATGCTATTGATAACTAACAGATGATCGGTAGCGCCGGTTACCGATTAAATTTGTTGTTGCTCATGTAATCGCCAATATGGTGCAACCAACCTTCATTTCCGTGTTGTATTTGTTTACCGATAATGGTTTATCATTTTAATGTTCTTGGAAGGTTGTCATTTTTGGCGCTTATTTTGGCGTGCTAGACTTTTGAAGATTGTTGTTTTTAAGCCACTTGTCTTATTTTTTGTATTTTTTTTTTTCCAAGGTTTTGCTTGGATGTGTGATTTTAGGCTGTAAATAATGTCGCATTGTTGTGTCTGACGTTTCGGAAAGAAATGTTGTTAAATGAGTACACAGTGTTTTGGGGTTTAGATCAAAGTGTATCCCTACAAATATCCCTTCTTTGGCTAAAATTGTTTTTTGTCTCTCCGTCCTAATGTAAATCTAACAAAGTACCCCAGTGTTCACCACAAATGAACCAAGAATTTTTTTTTGCTTATTGGCTTATTTCGCTTTTTAGCATGTTTGTCACGTCCGACTCTCCATGGAGACGTTTTCAAACCTTTCAGCTGTGTGAGGAGGGTTTTTTCCCCCTTTCTTGTCGAAGGACACGAACACCTTCATAAGCACACCAGCAATTTCTGCGCTCTCTCAATATCTGCCTTCTTAGTTTAATTCATCTCAGCGAAAAGCAAGATGCTCTCAAACTTACCAGTTTGAACTTAATACATTTATAGTACACAGTGATTCATAGCGTTAAGTTAACTCTGTATGAAGATTTCCGTGTGTAATAAAGACAACACCAAACGACACCAAATGCAGTTAAAGTCTGGTCTCAACAGTCATGTCTGATCTTGACCAACATGGTTTTATACAAAAATACGACTCTGATTAATTTAATCATTAAAACATGCATCTTGGATATGTAAATGATATATTTAAAATATGTTTTGAATGGTTGCAGATTTATTGTTCATAATTTTTGTTGATGTATTTAATGTTGATTATTTCTTCATTATTTTTGAGTTACAGAGAAGTCCCACACATTTAAGAATGTAAGGTTGTTAATACAAAGTTGAGGAAACTTTTACAAACAATAGCCGACATGTTTTTTTTTTATCTATTAACGGGACATTTATTGAAGATATTACATTTATTGAAGGACTGATAACAGATTTTATAGACAAGTCTGGAAAAAATATTGGTTAAACTGTTATTACCTGCAAGTCTGGTCTCGCGTAGAACTGAATTTTAGCAATACAGTGTAGCCTGGCTGGGTTCAATCTGTCAAACTCTATAAGAAAAATAACATTACTTTTTATAAGTATTTATAAGTATTGAGCTGGTTGGTTGTTTAGTCCTAAAAAACCTCATATGAACAAGCATTGAAGTAAGTTGTTGTGGAATAAGGCCATATCTCTGTCTTGGCATGTAGTTGAGTCTATTTTCTGCAGCCCCCTCATTCCATCCCAAGAGAAAATCCAGTGAGTAAAGGGGTATAAAATTAGAGGACAGGTATAAGTTTCATCCCTGCCCTTTTTTCTTGTGTTAGCTCTATAATAGCATGGTTATGTATTGGATTTCACACTCTAAAAATCTTCTGGTTTCAAAAACATGCTGCCCAGTCCCATATTCCTACCACTGTTTCTAGCCGAGTTTAGATGCATTGAAAGTCTGTGGTGGAAGACTAAATTAGTCCTGTTTTTTCTCAGATGTCCCTAATTTAATTGCAATTGCAGGTTTTGCGGTGCCCCCTGGGCTGATCGTCTTGCAGATGATGTTCTGGTCTGTTGTACTGTTGCACTTGTCAAGAGTTATTGATTTGTTTGCCCCTGAGAAGAACTATTTTGCTTCTGTAATTGCATGTTCATTTATGCCGTAATTTGTTTGAGCTAACCAGTCCATGGAGATATTTATTTCTGATGTACCTTGTAAAATGCCCTTTTTACGGTTGAGCCCTTCTGGAGGAGCGCTAAGAAAACTATAGCAGGAGGTGACAATATTGATTTATTCCTGCACACGTGACTTCAGTGTTGTTTGGATTTATAAATAGACAAAGTATAAGGCGCTCTTCTCCCAGCAGGTGCCCGAAAGTTTATTGTCGATGATTGCATGGTACAGACAGAAATGTGTCTGGTTGAGTGTGTGAAGCAGTTTTATGGTCTTTTTGTAAATCTTTGATTATCCTGCATTGTTGCTGACCGTGAGGTGCGGCTGCATGAAGAAGGTGCATCCACAACTAAATTTGTTGTGTGGAGTCATGCACTGGACCTTTCAAACGTCCTGTGTTTTCATAATAGCACATGTAATCTTGCAGGTTGGTTAAATTTAAGGTGACGCCACAGCCCCGGTTGCAGTGCTCTATGGTGGCAGGCTGCTCCTATCACAAGCGTGTCTTTCATTGTAAGCTCCAATACGCAGCTCTTGTGTGTTTTCCAGTGAGCAGCTTCAGTGTTCAGAAGCACTGTCTGCTGCAGTGTGCAATAGTTCACACTTCAATTGCAGCCTAACCTAGATTTCTGTAGCACTGCTTGTAAATAACCCTGGGGTTCTGTTCTGAGGGAGGGGGCTTAAAGGCAGTGGGAAACGGCTCTAATGCACGGCTGCGTACGATCTGTGCTGTGATAAGACTTGCATCATCAGCAGAGGTGTGGAGCGCTAAAAAGAAGAAAGCAGAGAAATCTGTATTTCTGACAGGCACAGAGCAAATAGGTTTTTCGGCTACTACTGTGCACATCTGTAATAGGCAATAATGCATTACCAGTGAGAAGTATGTTTTTCTAATGAGTTAATGTTCTGCCATTTTGCTTTGCCCATGTGGCCCAAGTACGTTTTGCAATTTTCTAGTGTTCTATAGCTGTAATGCCAAAACTGACAACACAAGTCATCATTAAATCAATTTTATTTTTATTTTATTTTCTTAATGCAAGTTCCTGGTCTTTGTTCTGTGTTCCTGATTCATTGGTATTCATTGCTACTTTTTTTTCTTTTACATGTAATAACTTTTTCTTTCTGAAACACCCTTTTATTTCTCATTCCCTCCCCTCCAACAGGCCGTACAGTTTACCTCATATAAGTCCCATTTAGGTCATCATTCAATAAATTTGTGATGGATAGAGTCCTTATTTTTTTCTCAATCAATATCGTTTCACTTGGAGAAATTAAATTATGGATGGTTTGTGTGCAGTTTTGTGTTGACTTGAATCATGTTGCCTTATAACAGAAGAAATAAAAATGAAAGGTGCCATTTTAGCAGTCGATGTGAAAATCGTAATATGGACGAACTATTTTAAGTAAATTATTTGTATGTTGATTTTCCATAAAGTGTAAACATTTTACCATTGTGATACCATGAAACATTGCTTTGTTCACTTTGTCAGTCTTGCATAATGACAATTAGATTTGTATTTCTGTTTGGGGCTGCTACTGGCACATAGGTTACAGAATTCCACTTTAAAAATCAATATCTTTAATCCCTATAATTTAAGTTTTTATATTTTAAGAAAGAAGTTGTTGCAAACATTTTATTGGCAGAGATTGACTGTAGAATTCGTGACTGGCAAAACCATTATTAGTAACAACAGCTTTACACTTAGTCATGAATGTGGGAGCAGGAGAGTGGAAAAAGCAAAAAATAGTACAGTATTGGGAAAGGGAGAAAACGTGTTTCGTGTAGCTGTAATGCCACTGCACAGCTTAGGTCAATCCATTCTGCAGTGCAAGAGACCTTCTGACCAAAGCTGCACTCTTGACATTTTTGAAGAGAAACAACTTTGGGTACATCGAACGACCTTCTCCTCCGCGTACCTCAAACAACAAAAAAGCAGATTAAAAAAACAGCAGCTTTTCTTTGGTGATCGACTTGGCAGGTTCTTGTGGTGGCAAGCGCAACAGTGGTTCTGTTTTTACGCTGTTTTCTATGGGCTCAATGGAGATGTCCTGGCCTGTGGTCTCGGCAGAGGGGAAAAAACGAGAGGGAAGATCTGTCTTACAGAGAAGACAGTATGATTCACTAGCTCAGCACGTTGTTGAACGCGAGTTTAATGTAGCATAGGATGTTAGCGCGATGGCCTGGAGACTAAGACATGTTGTCAGCTCTGGATGGGCTAACCTGAGCAGATAAAAGCCAACTCAAATAAACACACCCTTAAATTACCTGCTTAAAAATGCAATAATATTGATTTTTAAAGATGCTGTTTACATACTGTCCAGCCTGATGCTTTGGCTAACTGATCAACAGGGTGTTGTGTCTGCCATCTTTCAGAGAAAAATAAAACGGTGCCGGTTAATGTTTGCAAGCACCAATTTGTTTCCAGCCTCCTTTCAGATGAAGGGAGAGCCCTACCGTGCCACTGCTTTGAGTCGCTCTTTGACTCCCACACAAATTGACTGCTGTGTACCGAAGTGCAGTCGTGTCTTTTGTGATCTTTGCAAGAATGCTTCAGGAAGAGGACTGTGGAGTTGTCTTGATTGAGCTCAGACCGTGGCTACCTCCAGACCTTCACCATGCTGGAGATAGGGAGGGAAAACCCCTGCCATTGCTTAACAGATTAGCCTGATAAACCATAAATAACGAGATTGGATGTGGACAAGTCAGTCAGTTGTACTTGGGCCGCCTGCAGAGTCACAAAAAAGGTAGTCACATTAATTCCCATTAGGCTGCTAGGTTAGTTTTGTTGAAAACATCTAATTTATGTGAGTGATTTACTCTGTACTGCATTTAAACAATAATATAATAAGCTATTTTGATTTGACCTGGATTTTTTGCTTTTTCCATCTTGAGCTCCTTATTGCATTTGAATCCAAATTTCAGTTTAAGCGCATTTATACCAAGCTGCAAGATTAGTGTGTTAATTATTGCCTCCGCGTTTCGAAAGTCGTTGGATTTAGTGAACAATATGTACTTATTTTCCTATAGAAAGAAAACACATTTACTCTGTTTCATGGGATATAAAAATAGCACCCCTTACCGTTCCCATGTAATCATCACACTACTTTGACTCCATCTACACCAAAAAATTCAGAATACTAATTTTTTGTTTTCCGTTGATCACTGTTAACGTCTATACATACCGAGTGTGGGTCACATTATCTTTCCGCTCACATTTACGCTACCCATAAGAGATTAGAAAAAGAAATATAATCAATATAAATCTATACTTTTTTGCACTGCTGCAGGCATTTCTAGGAAATATGGTTCTGATATCTTTCACAAGCTTCTGTGTTCTGCTGCGCCATTTGCACTGTTACTTGAAGTCAGTGTGGGCAATGAGCAGGGGGTCTGATTAGAGTTTAAAATTCAGGACATGCGTCTAGCGACGCTCCGTCCACTCCTTGTGAATCCTAAATCCATCAATTTAATTTTCTTTGAATGGTACTGTGCTGTGGAGGAGGGGGTCCTCATGCTGCACAACTTGTCAATTTGTGGAATATCACTTCAAGGAATTATACTGAGTGCCTGTAGTGGAATTCACAAAATGTATAAGTGTGTGTGTGTGTGTATAGACACATATAGATACTTGTTAGATTATAAATACTTGAGGTAGGCTCAGTTGATTTTCGAGGTAAACTTTGCAATCACTGCATACCACGTACATATTAATTTAGCATTTTGGTACTGAATTTTCATTATCAAGCACCACATGCATTTTGTACTGAAGACCATCATTTACATATTCTAATGAAAATGTAAATTTCTGTTTTTAGTGTACTGCAACCATTTTCCGTTTTAGAGTTGCAATATGTGATATGTGCAGGAGCTAAAGGGCAAGAGTGTTTTTTTTTTTGTTTTTTTTCCACCATGCAATGCATTGAAATCCTTTGATAATGTCTTGTCTAAAGAGAACAGAGGGTAGAGGGAAATGGGGCAGACCAGGTGTGTTTGACACTGACAAACAGGATAACCTTCCAGCTGGTTTGTAACTTAGAGTGCTGACCAAGTAAATACAGCAGGAGTGTCATGGAACCAGGGAACCCGAGGAACACACGTGTGCTATTTCTCACAAGTCAACTACACCCAGTGTTTCTCACTGCCTGCTGTCTGTGAAGTCAATGAAGGACGTTGTCCACATTATTTGAGACCACCAAGGCCCCTCAACTGTTTCGTGTTGGCACATGTACTACAAGTCCTCACTCACATAGTAGAGTAAGCAAAGACCCAACAGAATACAAACAGATGATAAGTCCCAGTAGCTTCCATTTTGTCTATGTAGAGAGCCTGCCTTCAGAAACGGTTTATACATTGTTCAGATTTTCCTTGTGCCACATGGGAAAATGCAATGTGGGAAGGTACTTGCCTTGGTAAGGCAAGACCGATTTAGCAATACATGTCTGTAAGAGAACATCAGCATTGCTTTAAGAGTATTGTCTGGTTTATGAATGAAATGCGGAAGATGTGTGGCTGTGTGAAAAAAAAAAAAAGATAGATGGGAACGTAATTGTTCTGCTTTGACATGTTTTGCTGCTCCTGATCCCACAGATAAATAATTTTTATACCATACAGGATTTATTTTTTTAATTTATTTATTCAGGGATTTCTTCAAGCATCTAGGTCAGGGTTTTTAGGTTTGCAAACATCACTTATTGTTGAATTATTATACACCAACTAGCCACTTAAAGCCAACTGTATGTTGCGGGTAGTTACTGAAGTCTGCTGGTCCAACAAAAAGTTGGACCAAAGTTTCAACAAACTGACATCTGTCAGCCAACTAGATAACATCACATTGGTCACATGTTTAAATCAAAGTGTATTTTAAATATAAAGTATAGGATATACTTCACAAAAATTTTGTATGTTTGAGGTGTACTATCTGCAAAACCAAATGTTTGAATTTAGTCTGTATGTTAGGTGGGGAAAGTAGGCTATTGCATATATTTGTGTAGAAAACAAGTGTTAAGGAATTTCAATACAGTAAGCACTGTAAAAGAAGTTTTTTGGTACAGTGTAATATTTTCTGCAATTTTTAGTCTCATCTTGGGTTGAGGTGGGGTGCTCTGTTAGCATATTACAAAAAGTGAAGGATCACCTGGGGTTGTCATCCAAAAAGTCACAGTAAATGTGATTTATTTTTAGTTTTCCCTCATATTTGGCTTTTTGGTGTTTCTTTAATATCTTGGCGCATTTGATTTATGTGGCTTATATTCCAGAAAATGTTTTCCACAGGAACAAGCCATGACTTCGTTTTGTCTGCTCAAGTTTTGCAAATATAGAAAGATGTCTCGGCACAGTGTTATCAGTGTTTTTGTCCTGTGTTGTGTCTGCGTCCTTAGGGCACAGTTTGAGCCTTCCTGGCTTCATAACAAACAGTAGATTTTCCCTGAGAGCTTGTGCAGCCTGTCCAGCCCAAACGCACATGTATCACGGCACCTACATTAAATAGACAATTAGGTTGTTGATGTTCACTGTGAGCTGTTTATTGATACAGGTCATTGATCCAAGACACTGAACAGATGTGTTTTTGTAAAACAAACCAGTGGTTGTGTCTCTAAGGCCATCTGTTGTTCCGTGGTTTGGGTTAAGAGAAGTTCCTACTGTTCTCTGCTGTGTGCTGTTTTGAAGGACAGCGGCCTGCTTTTGATTTGGATTTAAGCCATCAAAGTTGCAGCAAGTGAAAATAGGTTTTCTTCATGTCGCCGAGCTGTCGTTTGTTCTGAACAAACATTGATCTTCTTTGAAGAGATCTGTTACTCCATGCACACATCAGGAGTGTTGTTAAGCAAGCCCTTACTTAACAGAAACTGGTTGTTGCATGTCAAATGCCATTGTCGTCCCCTTGCGATCTGCGCTGAGCCCACCTTTTCTGCCACCCCTCCCGTCCACCCTGACTGTCCAGATTGGTGTGTTGAACGTGACAGTCCCAGCATTTCACTGCTTCAGCATAGCAGCTACAGGCCTAGCAGCTCATTCACAGATCTTATGTATTCATTCCCTCCCTTTGCTGCCAAGCGCTGTTATGTCCAGTGCGTGTGAAGATGGGCCATCTTAAGGTTTAAATCATGATATTCTGAAACCTGAATGGGATTTAATGATAAATTCAGAATGTGTCCTTGAACAAGATTTTATTGCTGTATCTCATTTAATCCTTCTTTCTTGGTCACTTGAGCGTAATACCATATATATTTAACAGCCATTTCTGATTCATTAGAGTTGGTTTGCCTACCATTTGGTTCATCTTTGTCAAAGAAGTTTTATCTTTATTGTTGTTGTGTTGATAGGAGTTCTCCAGTGTCTGGTGCTCTTTTGATACGACCTTGTGGAAACTATTTCTGTATGGGTGTTTGTTGTGTTTATAGCCTTGTCAATAATTAAAAAGGACTGGGTGACCAAAGACAATATCCTTCATTGGCTGTAATCCAAATTTCTTCCCAGAATACCATGTGTCTCTACAAACAGGACTCTGAGGAAACCTTTTTGTCAAACTTACCTTTAGGTCAACGTAAATCAAAATCAATCATGTTATTTGTTTTTTAATACATTCCTGCATTTGCTGTAAATGTTTCATTGCTTGTGTTGTACCAAATTTAAAAAAAATCTTAATGTTTTGCTCTACCTGACCACCTCTGTAAAGGATTTTCTTTAACCCCTCCACCTGATCACCTGTCACACAGATACCATTTTTAAGTCCAACTTATTGCCAGTAAATAAAATCAAATTCCACCCTACTTTTGTCTCATTGAATGCACTGATTCATTAAGACATATGTCACAGTATAAAAGTAAAATAAAATGAAGACACGGTATGATGTTCAATTCAAATAGCTGGTTTAAGTAAATTAGGAGAGGAAGAAAGTTTTTCAGTACTTTTCGGTATTTTGGGTCAGGATGGTGTCTTGGTGCATGTTGGGTCAGGATGATTTCTTGGTGCAAGAGCCTGTAGGTACTCAGCTGTCTTGCATCCTTTACCCACTGGAACCATCCTCTCCTAGATTTTTTTGTTTCTGGTGGAATTTGCCTCTAAAATGCACCTTCCATGTCAGGTAGCTCTTGATCACAGAGTGCCCTGTCATAGACTGATTCACACCAGGATGGCAGTTTTAGATTATCTAAATTGTGTAAAGCTTGTCAGACGTAATTACGAAGGTCATCCTGTTCTTACAGGAACTAATCTTTCTCTGCATGATTTTTATTGAAAGAAGTGCTGTTTACCTACCAAGCTGAAAGACTACAAGCTGCATTTTTGTCCCTGCCACACTGAGGGTCTGAACGACAGTTTGTTGGAAAGATTTAAGGATTGTGTTTGAAGTTCTGTTCTGAAATGACTGCCTGGATTGCCCAAGGACAGTCATTTCTTTAATTGAAGCAGAAATTGAATGACTAGCTATTAAACTTTTGAGAGTGAACTTTGTAGCCTGGATGTAGTCTGTTGCTGTTAATCTGAGGAAATTGCATCCTGAGGTACATGGGACACTGCAAATGAAAGGCAAAAAGTGAGCTAAGCTAAAAGTGTTTTCTTCTGTGAAACAATACGCTTGTAAGCAGCACCTTAAACTGACCGAATGGAAATTATCGTGCTAGCAAATTCATTTAATTTAACAAGCATTACCTTTTGTTCTTAATTGTGTAATTGTTTTGTTTTCACAATTACTGGCAGCCAAGGAGACTTAAGTGAATCACAGACTCTTCACAAGACATACTGCCATCAAAGAGAAATAGCTGACGACTGACTTTGCCGAGTTTTAATCAAAGGGAACATGCGCTGCTTTTCGTTTAGGAAAGCGCTGCAACTCCCTAAATTGTTTCTCTCGATTCATTTTAGCTCGTCATCAAATTAAAAATGCATTAGAGAGGTGTAAAGCACTGCTGCCAGGCCTATATTCATATCTTCAAGCACAGAGACATCAAACACTGATTCCCATGCAAGGCAGCATAAGCAAACCAAATTACATCATTCCTGCATGCAGCTATTATCTGATTTCATTGTTTTTCACTGCTTCTAACGCAGTCTTTATTAATGTGATGAGGCAAAACGTGGGTGGATATAATTGCATCATAATCCTTTTAAAAGTCCACCTTGCGGCTTACAGGTGCGTGTGGAAACTTGAAATGCCTTCTTCATAATAAGCTGAAGGCCCTAAAGACTCCCATTGTTGTAAGAATGCATGTGGGGTCAAATATGTCTTCCACTCCCCATACTCAAATGTCGGAGTGCTATTGGGTCTTGTAGTTCATGTTTGCTCTACAGGCATGTGCAGACCTGTTTGTTTGCAAAGGCACTTTTCTTTAAAAGGACCCTGGGTGTGATGTCCCACCCACAGCTGTGGTGGGCCTGCTGATCACTTTTATTGTGTTTTGTTCCCTTCTGTTGTTTTAATATGGATTTACCCCATACCGTTCTTTCCTGTTGTGTACCACAAAGACTCATCCAGATTCACTCATGCATGTCATGAATTGAATAAAGCTGTGGGACATAGCGTGACAGTCCGTTCGTAAACTCTGGCTTTGTTTACATTTTTGGGTTGTCCAGTGTACATTTTAAGGTGTCCACAATCTGAAGTTTACGCTGCTTCATGATATGTGTGAATGCGTTTGAGGGTAGTGCACCACGAGGTTGTGGAAAAATAAGAAATGCAAGCAGCCAAAGTGATTCTTCAACATGCAGCCAACAGTTCAAATTTTAAATGTTGCTGTAGTGAACTGATGCATCGAGAGGCAGTTTCTGTTGTACTTGCTGGAGTTGCCTTTCTGTTTGACTTAAAAGTGATCAAAACACATCTTGTTCATCACTATGCATTAAACTTTTATTTATTTATTCTTTATTTAGTGTTTCTCCTTAGCAGATGCTGTCTAAAGCAACTTGCTTCATGATAGCTTGTTTGCTTCAGACATATCATGTTTAAGGTCCTTGTGTGGGAAACACAAGTCTGTTTCATGTTCTCTACATAATTTCTTCCTTCTGATAATAAGTTAATATGAATCGCATTTCTTTTCAATATCATGCAGCTCTACAGTGTAGCCTGTATCATTCACTGTCCTTTGCTCATGTGAACTGCACAAAGTTTGGGCTGCAGCTGTTCTGTTGCCAGGACCAGCTCGGTTTTCCAGTTGTGAATTCGAATTCTTTATCCGGCTTCTATCTTTGTTTCTCTGCTGTGACCATTAATAGAAGGCTTAGCTGTGTCAGAGCAGGGCAGGGAAAGTACAGTGTGAATCAGAGAAGGTCGGCTTGGAGCTGACTGGGGCTTAGGCAAAAGCGAGTAGTCTGATTGGCTCCTGGAGGTGTTCCAGGGGCTGCTGAAATCCAGGCTGACTCCTCACGCGAACGCCATGCTATTGATGGCACCGTATCTGAGTCATTAATCACTGCAGGCAGTCTCTTAAGGAAGATGCCTGCTCTCCGTTACTCACTCGCCAAATGAGGAGTGTGATTGTAAACTGACCCTGCTCAGAGTCACTATTAAGGGAAGTACAGCTAAGGCACTCCACTGAATTATACCAGGATAGTAAAAATCACCGGATGAACATTGTACTGTTAAGTCGTGGCATCAGGTGCTCCCAATGAATAAAGACTGGGAGGAAAATGCTCACATGCAGCATGTATTGACTTTTACACAAGCTGTTGCCAAATGGTTCTAATGCAATTTGGAATTTCCCTGTTTAATAATTCATGAATACTACCTTATTCAATCAAAAATTAATAAGCTGAATGAAAAGATCAAGAGTGTACCTGTGCAAGCACCCTTCTCACAGTTCTCCTTAGTTTATCTTTTTTTTATCTTAACCCTATTCTTTCGCCTTTGTGCACAAACGAGGAATAACAATTTGCTGACAACACTTACAGTACTTCTACCAAGGCAGTTTACTTTGCTAGCTTATTTGAAAAAAACAGGTTCGTAGTTGATATCACCTTGCCCTGGTCATAATCTCAATTCTTTGTTTGAAGGTTTTTAATTGAAAAATATAGCCTGCATCAGGCTCTGGTTTCTGAATCCTTAAGAATAGACTTCATCTTGTCTATGTTAGGTTACTGGGTTTTCACTTGTTTATGTATTTATATACAGTCTTCAGTCTTCAGATCTTGGTTTGTGATAGTGAGTTTTTGATGCATTTATATTTCAGAGCAGAGCCGTGTGCTTTGACTGTGGTAAACATGTTTGTATGGCGTCAACAGAATTTTCTACAGATATGTTTTTAGTAGGGGATACTCTTGCAACACCGTACGCATTTCAAAATGTCGTGTATTAATGTGCATTAATGTTTTGTGACTGTATCATTTAACTATACATTAGGCTTGGGCGGTAATACGGTAATACGGATACCGTGGGATCTAAAAATAGCAACGGTATCAGTTTCAATACCGTTATACCGTCATAAAAAAACAATGCACTTATATAGGAGACAAGGGTTAAATATTAAATACAATTTATTTAATGCCTAAAAATGCGTATGCGTGGTTGTCATCACGTGACAGCGTGGCGGAGAAAGAGAGAGAGGGGGAAAGATGGCGAGTCGCGCACCAAGTGACCTGGTCTCGAAAAATAACTTCTGCAGTTTGGCAGTATTTAGGGTTTTGACCGAACGAGAAGGGAGAGATGGTAAATACGGACGAGGCAATTTGCAAATTGTGCAACAAAAAGGTGACCGCGAGAGATGGAAATACCTC
>JAZGTK010003725.1:0-21831 GCA_036877625.1 Ambastaia sidthimunki
TAACAAGACAGCGCTGGGGTTGTTATCGTTGTTGATCTGTCTTTATCCTCCTCTGTGTGTGTTTTGATGCATTATGTAATATGTGTGTGAGAGAAAAAGAGTGTGTGTGCATGTGCTATGTGTATGTGTGTGTGTATCTCTCAGAATCTGAAATAAGAAACCTTAAACACACACTTTATTGCACACCCTGGCTAGTTCTTTTTTATACAAGCCATTAATTAACCCTAAATAACAGGCCTAGTTAAAGATCAAGTGCTCGGCTGACCTGTGCCTTGGGGACAGATGCTGTGTGTGTATCTGAGGTTCTGCTATTTTGGTTTGCTCCCGGGGGAACCGAAGCCACATGGGCCGATACTTGTCCATCCATCACTTCCAGAGCCAATGGTGACGTAAATGGTATTTACATATCTAAATGTCAGCTTCCACATATAGATCCAGTAATTAGAGAGCATTGTTAAGGAAGATAATGCTTGTCTTCACTGTAGAAAGGCTGTGTAGAATCAGTTTAATTGTCACTATCTCATAAGGTTGTTATGAAGTTTGTTATATTAAAAACATTAAAATAATTAATCGAATGTGCTATTTAATTTGGCTTATGTATAAAGTAGAAATACATATGATTTAGTATGTTTTTTTTCATTGTGTTTTGTGAGGTTTGTGAGTGTGAAGTTTTAGTGTGTTTGAGCTCTTCATTCTAACCATTTATTTTAAAACAGTTTCATGCTCATTTGTTACGCAGGCTCACGATACCTAATTAAGTTTAAAAAAATCGTGTGGTGACGTTTGTCACCCCAATTCACGTCAGAGTTCTAGTTAATCAAACACGATGTGTACGATCCATAATCAACTTAACACATAATTATCCGTCTTCCTGTGTTTCTGTCATTTCGGTTCCGTTTTGATTTGTTTGCTCCAGCGGTGAAGACAAAAGCTGATTAAATTTGTTCCAAATTCATAATCTGTCAATTTGACTGAAGAACAAGTAGAAAGTCTCCAGAGAGGGACATTATTATCTAGTACAGTTTCTCTACCCATTTTTTAATTTGCATTGTTGTAAGCGATTTGAGTCTAAACGTTTAACGCCAATTTTGTTTCTTATTATTGATGCATTCACATTGCTTTTCTGCTCCGATTAACTCAAGGCACAAAGTTAGCTTTAAAATTTTGGCTTTCATTTATAAACAGAGCGTGCAGGCGGCCTGTGTGGAGACCTTTGAGGACAATTATTTTGACCAAATGTCAGCAGTTCAGTGATGTTTGTAGAATACAAATGTGTTTTTGAGAGCCTCAGCCAGTCGTGTACATAAATATCTATCTAAACAGTGACAGCAGATCATCACCGTGTGTCACTTCCAGTGACATTTGCTTTAGTTATGACAGAAAACTTTCTTTTTATAATACCGTATTCTAAGATGCATCTTCTTTTGTGTCTTTGTTGCTTCATAAATTTAGTAAGTTTAGTATACAAGTCATTTAAATTATTATAATAATCATCAACAACATGTTCATTTTCCATTTCTTTTATTACTTCTCAAAGTTTAATTCTGACTTCACACATTTATGACTCCACAGTATTTCATGTATAACACGAGCCACCATCATTCCATGCAGCAGTGAGTTGTGTTGTACAATGAGGTGATTTTTAAACATAACTGAGTTAAATCTTTGCTTTATCCATATTTTGCTATACAGCATGTTTAAATGGAGGTGAGAAGGTCACCACTGAATAGTCTTTATTTAGAGTTGTGAAATTCATTCTCGTAGTAAGTGTTCAGACCAGCACTGCCGTAGCTCATGTTCTTCTTTCTATTCAAGTCTTAATCATTTAATAACTTTCTTTTCATATCCTGAAAGAACTTGTGCTTTTATTGATACTGCTAGTAACTGGTTGTCTTAGTAAATGATTACTAAGCTTTTCATACAGTGGTATCAAAGTTCAAGAGCAGTAGTGAAAATGGTAATTTTGCATTTGTTAGTTTGCTTATTTGTTATTGTGCATTGCTTATGAATCCCAATTTATTTATTTTTTTCCTCAATTCAACATCAAAGTCTTATCTTTCTTTCATTTAAACTTGTCAAAAACCTAAAACCTTTTTTTTATTTTATTTATGGAATTGGAATTTTATTTGCAATTTTATTTGGAATCGGTTTTTAAATCCCAAATTTTCCTTGTGGTCCCAGATTTTTAGACCACATTGTCCATGTACAAAATGATGACCTCTTCCCTCTTACCAGTTATGAATGAGATGTTTACAGCCACTTGTAAAGGGCTCTTGGTGTTCTGCTCATATGACAGCCTTATTTGTACATTCAGCAAGAAACCCTGAATGTTGAATTGTAATGACAAAGAGCAAGTTTATACAAGCTTGCAAACATAAGCTTACGATGGAGTTTTCAATTATGTGTACTGCTATAACCAGAGGGTTTGTGTCTTGTCACAGGGTTTGCTGGATGGATTATAGAATGAGTATTAAATCATAAAAACGGAGGAATGGTGTTTCCCTCTCCAGCTTATCAGTTCTCTGTAAAGCATGCCTGCTTTTACTGGCAGTCTGGAAACGTTTCCACACACGCTTATTAGACGCATTAAAACTAGGCAGTGTGTGCTGCATGATAACACGTTATTAGTGTTCATGTCACAGTTTATTGCATGTGGCTTTCAGTGACTCATAGCAGGAAAAGAGTGAATGAGTGTAAACAAATAACCACACCAAGACTGGAGCATTTGATGGGGCCGTGGTCTTATTAGAAGCTCTGCTCTTATTGTATGTCACGTCTCTTATGTTAGGGTCACTCTGGTTCAGATAGCAAAATAATCAGACTTATAGTAACATTTACAGTAACAACTCATTAAAGAGAGGAGAAAATTGAACGGTGGTCTATATTGCTACAAATTCCTCTGTCAGGTTGTGTTATACGGTTGTTTTATACGATTCTTTTTGGAGGAAAAATAAACAGTTTGTGGTTTAATTTGTTGTGGTTTTAAAAATTGTAAGTTTTTGTATTCATGTTAGCAATATTGTTGAGCATGTGCAATAACTTTTGATAAATAAGTTTAATACTAGGCCTTGAAATGCAATTTTTGTGCTGTTGCCACTGGGTCCTGAAAACCATTGACTAAATTAGGCCATAATATTTTTTGTCTCAAGCAAGCTTTATTTTACCAAATACCCTTTAACCTTCAACTAAAGGGCACAGTGTGGTCTGAGATGCTTCTGATGACTGGTGTGTAAGCAGGTGTTGTAGGATAAACAGGAACGGGCATTTATTTCATGTTCAAAGACCTTTTTGTAGGACAGCAGATGGGAGTCGATTGCTATGCTAGGAAAACATTAGCAATCAGTCCCTTGAGACGTATTGCATCTGATGGTGGGTTGGATTCTGGATTGGGATCAGTTCAGTGCTCTCCTCAGTTCACGTGGAGTAAACTCTGAATCCACTGCTGAAGTCTTAATCACCAGGGAAACAGAGCCAGCTCATTCAGTTCCGAAAATTCCGTAATTAGAGGCAGAAAAGCTCAGGAAGAACCCATAATCTTTCCTAAAGATGAGATTATCAGGGAGTCATCGCCACCTGACATCCGAGCAGATGTGCGCTCGCTGCTTGCCAACAGGGAAGAATATGGCATTGCTCGGAGCTGACGGATGACAGCGTTGAGTGGAGGTTAATTGTCTGTCAACGTGTTTACAGAGGATCAAAGCAGCAATATCAGTGCCATTCAACGCACTTCTCAATAGCGCTTACTCACTCATTTTGGCAGGAGAATAGATGATTGGCTTTGGTTTAACACTAGCATTATGTAACGTATCCCAGTTTATTTCTGTTAGTTTATCTACCAGTCTGCCTTTCTGCATCACAGAATAGTGATCTACTGCTTTTTATGATGTTGCATTTTTACCATTTTACTACAACAAATTATAGGATCAAAGACAAACTTTGTTTTGTTTTTGAACCAATTCAGTGAAACAGACAGAATTGAATATGAACAGTAATAATTTATTTTGGGATTGTATTGTAAATGTAAAATATTTATGAAATATTGTGCCAAAATAACGAACTACACATGAACTGTCTGCACACACCAACTACTTTTAGGAGTGCAGTCCACTCGCATCAACACAATCAAAAATTTAGTCATGTGCTGCAGTACCTGGTATCTAATCTAATCAGTACCAGGAAGAATCCCACAGGAATGCTGAACTCTCATACAGTAGAATACGGAATTCTATTTGTTGCTTTCTCTCCCTCTCATCTGTAAAATTCAAAGCCTTGTAATTTGCTAAGCCTTCCATATTAATCATGAATCAATCTCCGCTTCAGTAACCCGATAATGATCATAACTTCAGTCTTGCTAGTCGTACAGTGTCAGGTCCTTGGTACCTATTTTATTATGTTCAATCTAATTTAAACTTCCCTGCAGCTCCTCTTTACTCTGATGTTCATTGTCTCACAACTATAATGTTGTAAACCATCCAACACTGAAGGTTGAAGGTTAAAGATCCCAAGTTATCATGGTTTAAATAAATCTAAATAAACCAGGGAGTTCCAATGGGTGCTTTAAGTTTGTAGTAAAAGCAACAATTTAGAGTTTACTGAGCTAGTAATTTACTATCATTTAACTGTTGTACTTTTAGCCCTTCACACTCGGACACATGATTTTTGAGACATGAACATTTAACTCATCCACTGAGGTGAATCTGTTGGGGGTGCCCAATGATGACATCACTGTCTTCAGTCACTGACATCATGCTGGCGTGACATCACTTAAGTGGTTTTCGATCAGCATGGCTTCTCAACAGGTTGTCGATATGCCAACCGCGTTACCGGTCTGAGCAACATCTTAATGAGCGGCTCTTTAATTACAGTCAGACAGGCCCTACAGAGCCCGAGACACCTGCAGACTTCATAGAAGGGGAGAAAAAGCATGCATGCGAATCAGGGAATGAATGAGAGCGCTCTCCACACTAATGAGGGTTTAATAATGGCTGGCTTGGATAACCTGCTGTCACATCTGCTGCCTGATAACCTGTATGTGGCTTTTGAAGTGTGTGTGCATTTGTTTGGTAGTTCAAAAGTGCTCTGGTTGACCTCTAAACTGAGTGCATGTGCATTTACGTTAACACTTGGTGGTGGTTGTTTTACATAAACGCTTGTTGAAGGATCTGTATCTACTTCTTTCACCTCTTAGCAGGAAACAAAGGTCAACCCAGCACTTGAAAAACTGACAGAAGCAACCAAAGCCTCTCCATCATGAATGAGGCCTTCCTGTATTATTGATAAGTCAACAGACAGGCACAGGGCAGTGAAGTGCCATAGGGGTCAGTTCTCGACAGGGTTTTGGCACTTTTTGCTGAGATCTTGCTTCCCATACAAACCGCTGTATTGATTTGTTTGGGACCCTGGATGGTGTGATATAAATAAGATGGAGTGAGTCGAGTAAATAAACTTGTCTAAAATAGAGCAGAGTCAGTTTGTTTCTTCTGACTGTAGACTATTGTACCATGTCAATTGACTGGTATCTACAAGGATGGGTGACAAACATCTATAACCCCAACGTTGCTTTCCAAGTTCACACCCAACTCCTGCCTTTACATAATATTATCTTCATTCTGTGTTACACTAGACAGTATCTCCCTAAGGGCAAGTATGCTTAATCGGTGATGTCATATGTAGAATGTATGAAACATATATGAAACAGGATTCTGGTTCCAGCGTGTGTGTGTGTGTGTGTGTAGAGGAATTCTGTGGCTTCTTCTTTTCTTGCCCCATCTGATTTAACGCTCGTAACCTGACCTTCACCGCTCACAATCACTTCTTGAAAATCAATAGCGTTACTGCTGCACCGACGCGCAGAGAAAGCCTTGCGCCGACAGACCAATTGTATATGTGTGAGACAGAGAAAATGCCCAATCTCACCTTCAGCTTTCTTAAACGTATAGTAAAAAGCAATTTCACCTCTGTTAGAAGAAAAGGTATTGCGTTCTCCTCTCGTTCTCCCTTCCTGCGCTCCTCTCGCAAGAAGATCTGTCAGAGCTTTGCTTTACAGAGAGCGTGTCATTATATTCAGCCGCTTGTTTAAAGCTCTCTGGCACAATGCGGCTCTCCGGAATGGCGCAGGTTTTCATGCCAGCGCTGTTCTGGAGGTCTGAGACGGCCTGATGCGCCCGCATTGTTCTGGAGGTCATTTAGCAGAGCTGCAGCCTGTCACTTGTTAATGATGTCATAATGAGGGTCTGTGTGGGCCAACGGTTAACAGTCAGAAAATAGGCTTTTTCATTCTCCGGGTCAGCCTGGGGTGCTGCTGAAAAGACGACCAAATTAAACTGAGTGAGCAATTTAGACCTCCAGAACAATGTGAGCAATTTAGAATATAGACTCCTTTTGTGGCAGATATATATTTTATGAGGTTCTCTGCTACGTTGTGATTCGCTGGTTCGCAGACTTCCTGTTTTTCCGTCTGTGTTCCCTCTGTCTCTTGTGGAATCCACATGAAGGCACTAATGCACATTCAAACACAGATCCACAGTTTTTTTGTGTGCTTTGGCTCTTCGGGGGTCCTCAGCCACTCACGCATGTCCTCTTTTAACAGCAGCGCTCTGTGAAACTCATTTTGTCTCACATCTGTTCTTGAGAAACTTGTGTGCTCATATTTTGTAGCCTAATTAAGCCATTATTCCCGTGAGAACATAACTGCCTCCTGCTTCACTCTGATCAATAGCTCAGCTACTGTGAAGCCCTCAGAAATATCAGAATCAATACCAGCAGCTATCAAAACACTGTTACTCGTAAAACCATTAATTACACACCCGTTTCATTTCAATGCAGACCTTCTTTGATCTGCTTGTCTTTCCTTCTGTTGACACTTAAAATGTTGCATGCCAGTGAAATTCTGAACACCCCAGCGAACAACAAGAATTTTGTTTTTGATAAATCTTTCATGTGAACAATCCAATCCTGTTCACTTCTGTGCACTGAACATATTTTCCACTTTGTAGCAGAGATGTGACTGCCTTAGCGACGTTTTAATACCTCAGAAGATTGATTATAGCATGAGCAAATAGCCTCTTACTGTAGGGCTGTAAATGGGCATGTCATTGATTGGACAAACTTACTGAACACATACAATCCTACTGAATGTATACAGCCCTAAGCTGTGCAATAAAGAGTGCAATGCTAAGCATATTTTTAATGGCGTGTACATAGCGTTATCCCCCATTTAACACATTTTAACTTATGTTAATTGCAACTAGCCTACAGTAGCAGTACTCATTGTTTTCATTAAAGCACATTGTAGCAGTTTAGTTTGAGATTTTTCCAACACTGATTAATTAAATCTAAAAGAGAAATTTTTTGGTAAACTGGTTTTAAAATAGATTGTTTAAAGTCACAACAATTTTTTCTTACAGTTGCCAAGCAGTACACATTCCCATTACATTTATATATACTGTATGCATTAATTTGTCAGATGCCTTTATTCAAAGTGACTTACAGTACATTCAAGGTATACAATTTATTAGTATGTGTGTTCCCTGGGAATCGAACCCACAACCTTTGGGCTGCTAACACAATGTTCTATTTAGCTGCGGGAACACTACAGTGTACCACAAAATTTCAAACAACATTTAAAATTCAAACAGCAAGTGCATATCTGCAGACATTATTTTATACTCACAAAGCTAGTGAATGTTTTACACAGTTGGGATACTTTCATTTTGTTAGAACAATTTCCTTTGGGAGTGATGGATTATTGAGTACAACCTACAAAGAATTGCTCGGCTTCATGGTGTATCTCAGGCTGCTTCATATTGAATCTTGAGTGTGAAAGTTTTCCAAAACTTAATTTAACAGACTTGTGGCTTATGACTAAGCTCTTAAATAACGACTCTTGACTTTGCACAAGTCACAAGTCTTGATCTCAAGCCCTTGTGGATGCTGTTTTATTAAGATGTAATATTAAACCAGCTTTACATTATATTAACAAAAAAATCCAGATGATTGAGTCTGTGGTAGGGCCAGAGATTTTAAATCAAATGTATGAAGTCATAAGTCATTTGGTCACCATTATCTGTTTAAAATTATATCAGCTAATATAACTAATGCAAATTGTGGCCTATATCAAAAATGTGATTTTAATGCGAGCCAGCATGTATTAATATTAGCTGGCGGAGAAGTGAGCTAAAAGTAGCTCCATTCATTTGCAATTTTTAATGTATGTCATGAACAAAAAGGGCAGTATGTTTAAGCCAATTTCAAATGTAATTCAATCTACTATTGGTCTATAGATGACATGAGCACACATATATTTAAGGTAAAGTAAGAGCACAGCTAAATTAATACTGAGAATAGACATCGGTCAGTGGATATGTAATTAAGGGCACAAAGAGAGTCAGACACATAGGAAAAAACATATGATGAGTAAGAAGGAAGTGTATGCAAGGTGTGAAAGAAAAAATAATCACTTTTCAATGACCAGGCCTCCTCCACAGTATGAACGTATTAATATTAATGGCTGCGTTCGTCTGATTTTAGGCTCACTCAGACAACGACCTCATTTGACCCGACAATTACAGCTTCATAAATACAATATTCAGCATTTCCATTCTACCGCATTTCTTATTCACAATAAAAGATTTCAGAGAAAAGAGAATTATTGCAATTTGACACTTATAATTCTGTGTGAAGCATCTGTCTTTATAGCTCATGGCTTATCAAAGCCACGAACATTAAAGGTAGAATAGACGATTTCTAGCAGGAAAGGCTAGCAGGAAAAAACTAGCTTTGAAAGCAAAAGATCCCGCCCTGCATCTAGAGTGATCACCAAAGCCACGCCCCCTCCAATATGGCATGGAGGCATGCAAATACATTTACAGGCAAGTAACACATCTATAAATATAAATATATTAAATAAATAGCACTTTATTTAGTGATTGCTATGAGGATGTAAAGAGACTTTTAACTAGCATAACAAAAATGTTTTTGGAAAATGCTTTAAATGTGATTTATCATCTACACTTTGAATATAGATGCAATCCATCAGGTATTATCGTTATTTTTCAGCTGCAGTCTAATATATGTCTATGACTCTTAATATATCAACTGTGGTGTGAATTCGAACATTTATTTTGTTTTTAAACTGAGTAGCTTTATCAGATAGACTTTGTTAATGTAGACTAACTGCCGGGGGCTATACATCTCCACAGGGGCTCAGGCAAGTTCCTAACTCCTGGACCGCCAAGAACCGTTGAACGCCCATAATCGCATATGTATCTAAGAAACGTTTGAGCAGATTTATGCATTCAATTTGAACTTCTTAAATGGAGAATTCTGGGTACCCCAAAGCTGTTTTCCTCTGGGCCAAGGATTTGACTTTATCCTGTTTTATCTGTTGCTCAGAGCTGTGAGAGACAGCATTAGGGAATGATATGCGGCCGAGAGGAGAGATTGCGCAAGCATCAATCCCTAAAGTAATTATGGCGGCTCCTCCTCATTCCAAGACGCTAAATATAAGTGAAGTTTTTAGCTCCCAACGGCGGCCATGTTGCCTTTGATAAATCGCCCGACTATAAAATTCATACCATCTTCAGCTGTGAAAGCGAGTATGTGTGTTTTAGTGTATTCCACATTCGCACCATTGCAGTTCGTCTTCGAGTATAAATTTTCCTCTGCAGAGTTTGTCCCTCCGTCACACACACACACGCGCACACAAAAGCAGATACAGATAGGCAGGCAAGTGAGGCTGCGGTAGATTGGAATTGTCAGAGGTGTCACATTAAATGTGCTATTATTAAGTCCAGGCTGAATTTTATGGCCTCGCAGGATCGTAAATTGGCTGGTCAGCCTCTTAAATTACGTATCCATCGAGCGATGTGCCTTATCCATCCTCACTTTTCCCTGCTTTACCTTCTATTCCTCACTGTCTCTCCACCCCCCTTTCACCTCGCACTTATAAGAGTGCTTGATCTCCACTCTGTAGGTCTGGTTAGAATGGATGGCACAAGTGTGACAGAGGACAAGAGAAGCATGGAATGCTGGGAGAGGCTGGTGTGTGGGTTTTTAAAAAGGTTATGGGGGTCACTGTGGGTAGCTGCCCCTCCTCACGGCCTCTGTCAAGGGCATGATCATCATGGCAGAAAATTAAGCATATAATTCACATGAAACTTGCAAAAACCTTTTAGCACAATGTGAGTGAAAGCTAGTTTAAAAATCACAGTTTGTAATAGCCTTTGACAAATGCTGCCTTTCGGTGTTTCTTTATATGTGAGTTCTCTGCAGGAGGGCCAAATCTGCACTGTAGATGTGATTGTGAGTCATAATAGCTAAATTTAATAGAGAACCAAGTGTTATCTTGGGTCTAGACCTTGTTTGGTCTTTTATGTTGTAATTGTTTTTTAAGCTTAAGTGTTTTGTGAGTACAGTTCTAATCTTTCATTTATTTATTTATTTGACTGGTCAAAGGGTGGAAACTTGTAAAATTGTAGAGATTAAATGTCTCAGTAAGTGTCTCTGACCTTGTCCAGATCAGAGAACCTGGTTTGTCCATTAGCCCCGATCCAATTTATTGATGATGCTTAATTAACGCTGATGTTGATGAATGGTGTTAAGCAGATAGACAAAGATTGACAGGAGCATTGACAACAGATAGATCAATCACTAAATGAAGCTCTCGGGCTCTCAAAGGAGAGATAAAGGCTGTGTTTAACAAATTAACATAAGAACTCAGATCATTAAATACAAGCATTTTTACTGTGCTCAGTCATTGCTTTCCATTGAGGTCTCAGTTAAAGCTCAGCAGATGGAAGTTGTGCATGAGGCATTGACAAGCAGGGAATCCGTGTCATTCACCAATGGTCAAGCCAACAGGCTTAATGTAATTCAGTACTGCACATGGCTATGATTGAGAAATCATTTAGATTATGGTAGGACCAAAAGAATGAAGACATTTCAGAATATTGAAAATAAATAACATGACCAAGGTGTTTTGTATAAGGGTATTGTTTATTACAACACACACACACACATATGCTTTCCTTCATTCTGTGGAATTCTGTTTGCATTCATAATTGTCCTAGTTTCTCTGATGAAAAGGTAATAGACTACTCTCTTGATTTAAGAGAAGTTGTGATAAGTTGTAAGAGAAATTAATTCATTGGGAGCCAGAATTAGGCAATCAGCATATCTATCAGAAGTTACCACTAAATGAAGAACTGTTCTTTTGTTCCAGATGGCCACAGAAGTGTTGGAGGATCTTCTAGAAGAGGATGATGAGGTTGTGCAGGTGGGTGTTTTATGGTTTTAATGCAAAAGATGAATGCTGAAGATCATTATATATTTTACCTGCAAAGTGGTCAGCCAATCATAACAGGCCATTTCAGATCTTAAAGGTACAGTTGCAACAATATTTTAACTCTAATAAAGATAACAGCTCTGATTAAAACACAATAGAATATGATCAAAGATCAAATAAATAAAGCTATTAAAAGGGAAAATGAAGGGCTAATATTTGACATACAGTATAATAGTGTTTGATTCCTGTTCATGTGGTGGGCTTGTTATCAGGTGCATCTAACAGACTTCACCTTGTAGGAAGTTTGACAGCCCTGTTTGATTCTCACTGTCTCAGACTGCTGCGTAAATAATTGATGCCTTAATATTCTGCTGAAACACGAGTTTGTTTGTGTGAAAGTTCTTTGGTCTTCCGTTTACATTATCAGCCATGAAAATTATGAAGGCACGGCCAGGACAGCTAAAACTGAGACACTGCGATATCAAAGTTTATCTCACAGCCCAGCAGGCTCAGAAAATCCACACACATAGACTTTTCTCTTTCTCCCAAATCCCAGTGCCACATAAATTGTTCATAAATTGTAAAATGGTTCTCTTTGGTGCCCTACAATACATCAGAAAGCATTATTAAACTCAAAAAAAAGGTCTGATCTTTTCCATAGATTAAAAACATCTTACAGACGCATTTAGACCGTTGATGCATAATAATGAGCAAAACTGCAAACCGATACATTATTAAAGAAATATAAAACACATTGGAAAGTGACTTAGATGTTGGGATGATGCGACAGCTTTGCACTTACCTCAGGTAATGCAGGTCTGATAAAGGACTAGTCAGGCGAAGCAACAGATGATCCACAGGAGACATGAGATCTCCAGACTCTCCAGAAATGACAATCATTGATGTGGAAAGTTAGCAGTAGCTTTCTGCTGTGTGATTGTTCTGTCCTGTGATGTATCTGTGTTAAAAAATGTTGGTGTAACTTGCTATCAGAAATGTGTGTGTGTGTGTAGCTCTTCACTTAAGTTATGCTGATAATATAGTTTGTAATGGGTAAAAACTCTAACATGTAATAAGAAAAGCACATTCACAAGTAGACGAAGACTTTTCTGCTCCACCGTACATCAAAACAGGAATGAAAATTGGATTCAGCGACACATTTAACGTGGGGCCCTCTAGAGACTTTACAGGTCCGGTAAGTGTAGCTTTTGGAGGACAAATCTCCTGCCCTCTCACTCTGTTTCCATCTCCGCTCTCAAACAGTCGAGACAGAAATCTCCCGGTCCACTCCCCCACACAAACACACACGTGCACACACTCCACCTACACACTGTTGCTCTCTAATAGATATCTGACAGATTGAGAGCACTTACAGAGCGATCTGAACATTCCGCACAGAATCGGAGTGTGAAAGAGAGAGAGCCAGTGAGAAAGGTCTGAACTCTCTGTGGTGTGTTATTGAGACATCAGAGGAGGGTGTACAGAGTAACACTAGGTGATGAAGTGAAGTACGCTCCAAACAAAACACACACACAACACACACTCCTCCCTGCAGCATATTTGGCTTGATTTTTCTTTATTCTCATTTTTTAGGGAATAATCAAAGCTGCCCGGTTGTTTGTTTCCCCTTGTTTGCCACAAAATAAGGTTATTTTTATCCTGACGACATCAAATATTTATATGGCTGACAGGGTACAGGAAGTGCTTTTGGTTTGGTTTGTTAATCATGTGGATGACTGACTCATTTGATCTATGCATGCTGCTCTTTTAAATTCTGTATGTTTGCCCTGTTTTATTGACCGTATGGTTTTATGTTCAGCAGAGATGTTCAGTGTGTTGTAAACCTGTCTCTTTTCGTCTCAGGTGTGGTACCTGTTGGGGTGGCTGTTTTATTTGCAACTTGACAAACAAGACTTGACAAACAATCCCGTGAACTTCAAAAAATCAGCCTTGACACACCTCACCAAAGCCAAAAAGGTACAAAAACACACACGCACAGAATCCTTTTGGAAATGATGAGACCACTTTGTTTTGTCTTCTGTCTTACTTTTCATTCTCCTCCACACACACACACACATTTTCTACCTGGCTACCTCCACTTCTCCCTCTGCCCGGTCTCATTTTTTCCATCTGTCATGGTTCTCTCAGCATGCCGTCAGCTCTTTTTCTACTGTGAAATTTCCTGAACTCTGCTGGTGTCCGAGCACTAAAGAAATGGAAAATGAAAGTCAA
This sequence comes from Ambastaia sidthimunki, assembly GCA_036877625.1. Lineage (NCBI taxonomy): Eukaryota > Metazoa > Chordata > Actinopteri > Cypriniformes > Botiidae > Ambastaia > Ambastaia sidthimunki. Next base: position 13,517 of record JAZGTK010003725.1, read on the forward strand.
AGTTTGAAAGAAAATGAGAAAGGGAGGCAGAAGCAGGGAGGGGTAGTTATGACAATAGCGATAACTCTTTCTTCTACCGCCCTTGTCATTTCCTTCCTGTCCCTCCTCCTGCCCTTTTTCATCTCTTTCTCTAGCTTTGTACTGTTACTGGACTTTGGTTCTCCCTGAAGAAACCTTTGGCCGCTAGTCATTTCTGTTTGGTTCTCTGTTGGATACGTTATGATCTGTTTCTCATTTTCTTCGACTTCATAGCCTCTGTTTCAGCAGGAAATGTCTGCTTCAGTGTGCCCTTGAAAGCATCTTAGAGGTGTAAAGTACTTGGGTAATTGTACTTCATGACTAAAAGGAATAGTTCATCAAAAAATGTATTTTAACAGAATTTCAACAAAATCTAGACCCAAATTGAATTATAACTTCTTTTCTGTATTGATTTACGGATTGTTATACTTTTTATTTTTCTATTTATAAAGGTTTTTTTTTTTCACTTATTTCTGTACTCGTAATTCCTTTTTAAAAGAGTTTTTTCTGCATTTCTTCATGGTAATGAGAGGAAGTGGTTTCCACGTTCCATACATTGTCCTGAATGACTTTGTAATGTCTTTTCATAAACTGTTTTAATCTCTGCAGACGAATCTTTGTTTGCGCTGTGATATAAATTTTGCTGAAGGAAATTTGAGAACAAAAATTAAATTTGAACAGGGGCTTTAAATATGTAAATAAGTCCTGAAAAGTCAAGCACTTGGCTTTGGATCAGACTCATGAATATTAAATTACTTGCGCTAACGTCTCAATTATTCATCTGGTCTTTAATCAGTGCCCCATATTGGCTGAGTTTTTGTTAGCTGTGTTATTAATACGGCTGTAATAAAGCAAACAGTAATTATTTATTAATTAGCCTTTTAGAAGGTCATGTCTCTGCACTATTAAATATACAGCCAGTTATAATTGCGTTAGACTGATTGTGTTGCTAGTATAATGCTTTAAAAATAATAAGGATGTTAACCTTTAATCTTCTAATAATGGGGTCGCCTAAACTATTGATAAGATTTGGTGATCGTAAATTTTCTGCCTATTGGGATGATATCAGGATAAATTCAATATTCTGTATAGGACTGACAAAGTTCAGCCCTTCCACTAGTGGGAGCCACAGAGGAACATGGAAATGTTTATAACTGATAGCACTTAAAGGACCTGTTTCTTTACTTTGCCATGTCTTTAAATGCAAATAAATGAAATTCATAAAAAATCTGTTCTAATCTGTGGACACATTTTTAAAGGTATTACTTTGATAGCTGTTGCCCAAGAGCTGTGGATGTAACTTTCCTATAGTATTTCCATACATTTGTAAACCCTTTAAATTTCATACATTTGCTTTAGTGATTATTAGCAAGCGGTTGTGAAATTGATGGCTACTGAGCTAATCTCTTGTTTGCCTCGATTGTTTTTTTGAATCGATTGATATTCCCTGCTTCTCCACTAACGCCCTTAGGTTTAAATGAGCTTGTGGCTGCTCTCCTGGTTGTGGATTTGTTTTCTGTGTCTCTGCGCTCATATTGCTATTTTCTACCCTCATTCAATCTGTCTTTAGCTTCTTTGGTCTCCGCTTGTTTTTTTGTCACACTCTGTGACTTCAGGCAGAGTTCACATTCCACTTTAGCTGCTATTCATCATTGATTTTCTGCCTTCCGCTCAATGTCCGGCTTTTTACACATCCAGCCCTCAGTGCCCATGTCCCCTCCCCTGCCATACCTCACTGCCTCTCTTCTTTCACTCTTTCCTGCCTCTGTTTCTCAGTTACCTCCCATTTCTGCCTCCATTTCACAGTATTGCTATTTTCTTACACTGTTTCTCAGTTATTTCTCTAGTATCTCTTGATTTCTGCCTCTGTTAGTCAGTCACCTCTGTTTTCTGCCCCTGTTTCTCAGTTACCTGTTTTCAGCCTTTGTTTCAGTCAACCCTGTTTTCTGCTTCTGTTTCACAGTTACCTCTGTTGTTTGTTTCTTTTTCAGTCACCTTTGTCTTCTGCCTCTGTTTCTCAGTTACCTCTGTTTTTTGCATCTGTTTCTCAATTACCTTAGTCTCTATTCATAATTCCACTCATTTCTGTCTCTATTCACAATTTGCCTCTTATTCATCCCTCTGTTTCTCAGTGCTTTCTCCATCCATCAGGTCTTTCTTTCTCTCTTTATCTCTCACTATCTCATGCTTTTATGCCTCAGTACGTTTGTCCCTCTGTCCAGTATCGATTCGGACTGTATTGATTAAGTCTAAAACCACATTTTCAATCTAAGTCTAATATCACAGTCATAATACCCCACATTTTCAGTATTTAATAATTTGACATACTTATATTAGGATATATATGGGCTTGCAGCCTCTTGGTTTCTGAATAGATTGAGAACGCAGATAGTGACGCTTTATCAGTCCTCAAGAGAAAATGGAGGAAAGACAAATTTAGAAGGACATTTAATCAGCTTCCATTTTATCTGGAAATAAAGATTGTGGTCATCACAATGTTACTGCAGCGTTAGTAAAGCATTCATGTTCAGCCATGGGTGTAAAATTACCAGTTTCAGATGTTTCATTGTTCTGTCTTACATGACATCATCTAAAATCACCAGTAGCAAGACCCATCAAAAGCACATTGGCTCAAACACACACCATGTATGTGACCTTGAGTAACCAATAAACACAGTTCAAGAATTTCGCATGTATGTGAGCGAGAAATCAAGTCTCACAATTTACACGCATTCCAATCAAACAAATGATGTCTGCTATTTTCTTCCAATACATCCACTGGATATTATGTTTCTTGGAATAGAAATGTATGTATGTGTTTTCAAACATGCATGTATGTAGCTTTGCTTGGCATCTAAATGTAAATTAGATTTTAAGGGTTTGTTTGTTTGTATGTATTTATGTGTGTTTTTCACTGCCCCGTGTTTGTTTGTATGGAAGTTGTGTTGATAGATATGTTTTGATTTAAATGGGTGTGCTAGATATGAAGAGAGCTGTTCTACACACACACACACACACACACACTTGTTTCATTATATAAGTGAAGTAATTCCATAGACATACATTGACAAACAGCATTTTAATCTAGTGAGAACCGGTAAAATGTCCTCACTTCTTTGTTGTCATGCTATTTCACTGTTAGTGAGGACATTTAGCCCTCATAGATATAACTAAACCTGTACACGCACCCACACACACACACTGAAGAGAAATATAGAGATTAGCCAAAGTGGATTATGTGTCTTTGTTTGTATATGCTAGCTTTAAAGCCAGCTATTAAGTGCTCTCATGTTGTTTACACATTTAACAGTATTGGGTCAAATGTCAGTACTAAAAATGTGCTATTAAATGGCACACAATTACTGCTGTCTCTCTATAATTTTGGTAGCCGCTGGGCTTGTTTGGAATAGTGGCCAAGCGCTGAAGGCTAATAATCATGTTGCAGGTTCATTCCCTGTTACCTGTTCATTCAGCTATTGCCACTGGGACCTTGAGTAGAAAAAAAATGTTTTGGTTTCAACCCACCTTAACCTCTATTGACAGCAGCTGAAATTTGCTGGTAATACCATGGTACTTTGATATACACCAGGGTACTGAAATTATTTTATTGTGGTACTTCAAAGTTCTTCATAAAGTATCACGGTACACAGTCCACAAAACCAACCATTATTGGTTCCCCAAAGAACCATTCAGTCAAGGGTTTTAATTATAACTTTTTATAGTCTAAAAAACCTTTTTCCACTACAACAAAACCTTGTGAAAGATTCTATGGATGTCAATAGTTCTTTGTGGAACCCTACAGCCATAAATGGTTCATCTATAAGCATTATGAAGCACCTTTTTCTAAAGAATGTAGTACCATGGTACCATCTTTAAAGTTCCATTACTCTAAAAAGTTTGTTTTAACCACCTGAGGGATGACTCAGTAAAACAGTCTTTTCGGAATTAACAGTGTGTAGATAAAAGCACCTGCGGTCTTACTATTTACAGATTTCAGTCTTTTTGTTTTCTTTCAACTATGAACCAATGTTCACATTTATCTTCATTTCCTCAGTTCAAGATCACATTTAAGAACTCTCCAAAACAGTTTGGTGTTGTTAAGCATCATTTATTTATCAGCATTTACAAAGCAGGCGTAATTGTGAACCACCACCAGCAAGTAAATATTTTATTTACTGAATTCACAGTGTCAGTCAAAAACAAAGGCTTTTTTCCTTAATATCCTGCATTCTCTCTTTTTACCATAGCAAAAGCATTTGTTTGCTGTCACTGTGCTTTAAAAGCAATGACTTTATTGTGAATTGTAGCACACAAGATTTGCAGTTATTCTAAGGTCCCGTTCTCACACTTTCTGAACTGTTCTTGACTCCATTGATTCCATTTCTTGCACTTCTGGTGTTTCATTGTAACACACAATCGTGTATGAAAGATGGTCTTTCCTTTCATGTTAAGTATATATGTGAGCTACTTACAGTGAATTCAAGGTATACATTTTTATCAGTACTTGTGTTCCCTAGGATCGAACCCACAACCTTTGCGCTGCTAACACAATGCTCTATCAGTTAAGCTACAAGAACACTTAGTGTGAGAACAGTGATGAGACAAAGTAAATAAAAGTATATATATTATTTCTATTATACGAATAATCATTCAGAGTTTTAATGCAGAAACAATGCAATAGAAAAGACATGTTATGTTTATTCTCTTTATTATTTTTCCCTTTTCTCATACCATCACTTTAAAAACAGACCGCAAACTAACCAAAACATTTCTTTTGTCATGACGTTATAGATTAGCAGTCCAAAAAAACACAGGTATATGCCTCAGAGAGAAGGAGAGAAAGTGTTTGTTTGTGTGTGTGCTGTTCAGATATAAATGACTATCTGTCAACTGGACAGTAAGGTCAGTTGTGGATCAGATGTTGGTCCAGCACAGCAGTTCATCAGAATGAGAGAAGAACAGAATGAGAGTGAGTGATAGGGGCAGGAAGAGGGTGATTTAGGGACAGTGGGAGGAGTCCTTGATGGTAATCTGAATGATGAAAGCAGGCAGAGAATGAAGGATGGACACAGATGTAATACTATTCATTGCTATCAAAACACACACACACACACACACACAAACACACATTTACTCTGTTTATTTGCTTTACCTTTGAAACAAAGTTCTTTCTAGATCTGACAAAACTTCATTCAGGGACTTGCTGAATGGATAAAACCATTCATAAATAAAACAAATTATTTTTATTTTAGGGTTTGTGTTAGTCTGTAGTCATTATAACAACTTCTATTTGAAAACAATTAAAGTCTATGGTGTGGCCTCATTTAGATGTGTATGGAACAGATTTGGCTACATTGTGGGGACCAGTCAACAGTCCCCATGAGAAAAACAGAATTATAAATATACAATACTGAACAATGAAAATCTTAATGAAAACCAAAAAACTGTGGAAAGAGTTATAAGGGTTTGATTTAAGGGGATAAAAAATATCATTAGCTCAGTGTAAAACAATAGAAGTCAATAGAAAGTCAGTGTGTGTGTGTGTGTGTGTGCGTGCACATGGTTTGGCTTCCATTGCACAGCCGTGTGTGAAATTCATTTTTGTACCCAATCCCAAGTGAGTTAGATGGCCATAGCAGGAGTTCTCAGACTCTTTTCTGCTCATTCACACACACACGCACAGCATCACCACCTTCAACCAATTTTCCTCAACACAGACAACCCCACAAAACAGAGATTCTCAGCAAAGCTGCCATTTCAAAACGTACAAATCCACCAGTGAGGAGAAGGTGGAAAACCCGGATAATAGAGGGATCTGCTTGCAGAGAGAAGAGACATCTTTTCAGCAGCTGGTTCTTCTAGACAAAACATCTGAGGTGAAAAATACACTGCTGTGCAGATTTTTGAGAGCTCATTAGAAGACGTACAGATGAGAACATTGAGAAGATAGTGGTTTAGGGGGATTGGGCTGTGTGTTTGTGAAAGATGGCTTTGATACCATGTTTGTTTGTGTATCAGTTGCTGTTGGAGTGTAAGCTCTTATCAGGCCTGAAGATCAGATCTCAGTAATTATGGGGTGGAACACCAGATGGTGTCTGTTGCTGAGGTAACACATTAGATGAAGCACTGTCCTCCTTGGGGTTAATTAAATAAAATTCAGACCTGAGAATCCAAATTACAGAATCCAAAGTAAGGGTTTGTGGCACGGGCATTTGTCAGTTTATTTATTTAATTAAAGCAGGGGTGGGTGAAGGAATTCAGAGCCCTTCTTGAGGAAAATCATCTCCTAACATAAACTTAAAAAATGCAGTAAGCGATTTCTAAATGGTTAAATAGCGCAAAACAATGCATGTATTTTAAATATTTAAAAAAAAAACTTAAAATTAGCCATTGACCCAAGCACAGTGTCACAGCTTGTTAAATTGTTAAACAGCTTTTTAATTGGCAGCCGTACGTTTCCATTTTGTTAGACAACAGAGTGGAATAAACTAAACGGAGGTAAGTTTAGAGTAATAGACTATTAAATTGCACTTTTTTTATATTTTACATGTTTTAAGCTCTTTTTCTGTCTACCCACTGAACCACTCAAGCAATCACACACTTTTACTTCTTAGGCGACTAAGTAACAGCTAATGAGGACCTTAGAGAGCTAATGAATAAACCCACCAAAATAACATTTAACATGTACTTAGTACTTTTGATAAGTGCTTAAAATGAAAGGGGCTTTTCGTTGATTAATAAAAGATAAGTGTGTCTGTGTGTTTTTGTGTTCTCTAAATTAGGCACATCACGTTACCTAGAAATATTTTTCCTGTGGTATAGATTGGTCTATTAATTTGAGCACTCAACTAAAAGTTTTATATAATGGTTTGTGATGATTTTTTGAGAATTCAGTTACGCAAATAAGATATTATTTGAAATACATTTTAATGTTTCAGTCCAGTGTCTGCGGGCCAGTGCGAATTTAATGTCTAAGCGTTGTTTTATCATCACGATTAACCTTGATATCCGGTAGTAAAAGGCTGTGCATGCACATCAACATTTTAAACTGTCCTCATGGGTTTAACTAAACCTGTATGGTCAGTGGTTATTGTGTGTGTGTGTGTGTGTGTTTGTGTGTGTGTGTGTGTGAAGGTCAGGTCTGTAGAGCAGGTAGGAGTTTCAGACTCTCCTGAGGTCTTATGATAGGTCCGTAAATGAGATCCCACGAGGCCCGTAGAGCCCGTCGCCGCTCGCTGTTGCCTAGCGACTGTTCCCACGGCTGTGAGGGTGATATAAGGGAGCAACCGGCTGCCCACTGACAGTTTGCGTGTGTGAGATGACCTGGTTAGTCTGTGAGTGTGAAGGACTTTGTGGTTTCTTTCTTGAGGGAGTTAAATAAGGTTCTCCAGTGCTAAAACTCATTAAATAAAAAAAGAAAGGAAGGGGAGGAGAGGTTGATAAGGTGTAGGGTCACTTTCTTTGGCTCTTTAAATGACTGCTCTTTCATGTATTAATAAGAAATGTGCTCTCTTAATTAAAGTGTGGTTGTTAAAGTAGACAGAACCTCTGTGTGTGCATGATTACAGTTCACTGAAGTGAGTTTTCTTCCCGAAAACCACTTCTAATACCTCAAGGAATGACCTTTAATAAAATAATATGCATTAGTCATTTTTACTTGACGCTTTACAAAGGTTTCCACAAGCTTGCGAGCGCTCTGGTCAGTTTACTTCATAATACTGTAACAATACTGCAAACGAACAGTGTGACATGATGAAGAAAGAGTGCATGCTTGGAAAAAAAGACTTGTGTTGTGTTGAGTTCAGTGTGTGACACTGTCATAATGATCGTTTAGCTCAGCCGTCATTAGCCATGTTCACATCATGTCTGTTTTTCATTCATATCCACTCTTTTGTTTACATCAGCTGATCTTTGATTTCTCGCGGTTGCACTGGAAAATGTTCTACCACACGATTAACTATTTTTAATTTCCCTGCTCAAACAGGGTGATGGTTTCACAGACACCAAAGGGAGGAATTGTAAGTAGATATATTGTACCGCAGTCTCTCTAAGAATTGCTTTTGTATCATGTTCTTTTAGGGTATATTTTTCAGTGATAAGAGCTGAGACAGAGGGGGGATTGAATTCTCTCCCTTTCTTGGCAAGCGCTCAGTCACTTTCCGTAGAGTTTCCTACTGATGCAGAACCCAGTTCGTTTGCGCTGGAAAAGAGTCACTAATTTGTAGAATTTTCCAGCTGACTTGCTTGGCTGGCATTGGACCTTCCTTGAGAAATACACACAGAGAGAAAAAGAGTCC
>JAZGTK010003726.1:4128-26508 GCA_036877625.1 Ambastaia sidthimunki
ACAGCTGGCATGAAGTATCCACTGGCCGGCTGGAACTGGTTGATGATGGCATTGGCAGGCATGGCTCTCATACCAGCAATACGCTGCATGTACTGGTTGGTCAGATGAGCTTTCCGTTCCTCTTTACGTTGTGCCAGAGCCACGTACAACGGTTTGGAGCCCACAATGCGCCCGTTCATCTCAGTCACTGCCTTTGTAGCCTCCTCAGGTGAGGAGAAACACACAAAGCCAAACCCTTTGGACCTACTCTCCTCCAGCATCACCTACAGCAGGAGACACAGTGTGTAAGATCTCACGTTTGTCTGATCACCTACCTTATGCTTTAGATATTAGTTTAAAAAAAACAGAATAATCTGAACCATTTTATATATGAAGAATCCAGATTGCTGAATCCAGATCATAGACACGGGTGTAAACAGGCCTTTGACCCACCTTGGCACTGGTAATGGAACCGAAAGGCGAGAACTCTTTGCGAAGTTTTTCATCATCAATGGTGTCATCAAGATTTTTGATATACAGGTTTACACCCTGTAATGAAAAATGCGTTTTAAAAATGTTCTTTATTAAAAACGGACACATCTGGCATCTCATGTACCTGGTATCTGCTGATTCTTTCTTGTTTGAGCTGTTCAAACCTCCTCTTGAGCTCCGCTTGTCTCTCCATTTTTTTCTGAGCTCGGCCAACGAACACAGTCTTTCCGTTCAGGTCTGTGCCATTCATTTCCTCCACAGCCTAAGACAAAAATCACAGTTCATTCATCTTTCTGTTCCATTTGCTGATTGGCTATTTTTTTATTATTATCCAATCAGAATATAAAATGTCTGACCTGTCAGACCTTCTACTCTGACAATCTAAAATCTTTTGTTGTTACTGTACCTTGTTAGCATCCTCATGCTTCTCATAGCTCACAAATCCAAATCCACGAGATTTCCCTGTGGGGTCAGTCATGACCTTCACACTCAATGTTTTACCTGCAGGTAGAAGCAAAATAAACTTCTTTATATTATAAGGTAAGATGGGAATGTAGATCCACCATTATCACCCAAACCTACCATATTTATCAAAGAGCTCCTTCAGTCTCTGATCATCCATGTCCTCTCCAAAGTTCTTGATGTAAACATTGGTGAACTCTTTGGCTTTGGCTCCCATTTCCGCTTCCCTCTCCTTCCTGGATTTGAAACGCCCCACAAACCTACAAAACATAGTGGAGATAGAAACATTGGTCAACATAGCTGATGCAGAAATGCAATATAGATTCAGACCAACAGCTGCAAGCCAACTGTAGACACAAAACAGCTAGAGCGAGGAAATCTTACAAACACAAAATGACCAAAACGTTTAAGTGACTCTAATAACCTTAAACAAATACTCACAATGTTGCATTTGGATGTTGAGCTACACTTTCTACATAGTGACTTTAAACTGACGTAAAGGTCTTTAATGAATGTTTTTTAAGTAATATGTTATTTAAGTACATATACAGTGTATACATGTAAGGTTAGTAGGCAGTTTTATTTGTGCTTTACTTGTAATTTTTAAATAAATAAGTCACTGTAACAAATTTCTGTGGTAATTAACATCATGCACCATCTGTTTCCTGTCACATGACTCTGTTCGGACACTCACACCTTGCGGTCGTTCAGTAGCATGCCGTTCATCTTCTCAATTGCGCGGTCGGCAGCGTCCTGGGTTTCAAAATGCACGAAGGCATATCCCTTAGATCCATTCTCATCACACACCACCTGTTTATAGACACAGAGTTAGTTTGCAGAAAGAATCTGATTACACAACATCTGTCTCATTGGAAGACTGAAGCTGATTGAACTTGTTAGTATTAGTGTATATAAAGAATAAAAAGATTTATTTTTAAAAAGTGATCTGTCATTTATGTCAATGTGTGTACATGCTCCTGGCCCAACTTAATGTGCAGATATAACTATAATGGTTAACAGTTTTTTTAGATGTTGTATTAACATAAATTGCTTGGTTATAAGAACATTATTCAAACATTTTTAATCTGTAACATTTAAAACATTACTGCAAGAATGTTAAAAGAACTTTAACAGAACGTTAGCCAATTTTATGTGAACGCTCCCTGTTCGCTGGGACTGTGGTTCTGTAGTGTTTGATCAGCCGACACAGCAACATCGACATTGATGTGTTGCCCCAGGATGGGAGGAGACTTTCAACCAGTAGAATTTGAAGTATTCTGTTATACAGAATTATTTTTGGAGAAAAAAAACAACCTACCCTGCATTTATAATACTTTAATCTAAAGTTTCTCCTCACCTTGCAGGACAAGATGTTTCCAAAAGCAGAGAAGGTGTCATACAAGGCCTTGTTGTCAATAGACTTGTCCAGATTCTTTATGAAGACATTTCCGACGCCAGATTTCCTAAGTGACGGATCTCTCTGTGACCACATGATTCTGATTGGCTTTCCTTTGACCACATCAAAGTTCATAGTGTCCAAAGCTCTCTCGGCTGAAACCACAAATACAGACATTAGACATCTCTGCTTTTCACTTTCCACCTGTGTTTTAATGTTGATGATGTTATAGTCTGTGGCCAGAAAGCCCAAACAGGCTTATTATCTGACCCTGTGCTACAGTAACACATCATAGATGTGTTAGTTGACATGTTGTTGCAAAATTACACTTAGTAGAATGTCTAAAGTGGACTATCGAACATACACACACACACACTAAGCACTAAAAATGTCTGCTGAACAAAATGGAGCAGCCTTGTACCTGCTGCCATCAGCAGTTTGTGGTGTGATTGTATTGAACACGGAGCTCAGGGCTGGTGGGATCACCCATACAGAGAGACCACTACAAACGACAACTTTTACTCTACACAGGACAGTATACACAACCAGTTGATGTAGCTTTTAAACTTTTTCCCAGATCATCTAAGTGGCTTCTGTTTTATATAAATGTTTACCTGGGATAAAAGTGATTAATTGGGACACACACATACGTGACATACTGTATACTATATACTTGTTAAGACTGCTTCTTTTAAACATAATCATTCGATAAGATGTAGATCGCAATTTGTGGCTAACCACTAAACTGGCCTGTCTGGTTGTTTCTCCAGCGCACCTCTCAGAAAAGACAGGCACTATGCAGGCAGCCCTTGTTGCCTCTATATTTAGCAGTGTTGGGTCCTTTGAGCAATGTGCTGGCAGGCAGCGTGTGTTCAAGGCTCTGTGTCCATTGATGGGGCTGAAACACTGGAATGTGTGTGGCTGACGCTTACCAGCACCAGCAACTGTTTACAAATGCAGCTGTTACAAGCTGAGGACCAAACAGCGTTTAACTCAAAAACTAGCGCTCTTGAAATTTGTGCAGCTGGGGGCCCTGAACTTTAGCATGTGTGTGCCAGTAGTACATCACTATTATGTTGCTATAGTGTGCAAAATCGTGTTTAATACCATCTAAGGTATGTTTAATGATTACACATAGATCTAATTTCCTTCCTAAATGTTAACCAACAGCTTTTGTCTCTTATACTATGTGTAAACATGTTGACTATCAGTTGCTGATCTGAGCATTTAAATGGAGTTCAACTCTGACCTTGTTACTTTTGTGTTGTGAATGAAGAGGGCAACTGGTGCATGACACAAGTGGGTAAGATTGATGCACACACAATACTGGCCTTTCTGGTTGTTAGAAGCTAATCTTTTGTCAGTGCTTAAAAAGTGTCATTCTCAACAATTTGTTAAGTGCTTGTTTTAACAGTGTTGTGGGCATCTAAGGATTCTGAAAAATTAGGTTGTGGCTATGATATGGAATATAATTATTATTCAGTAATGCAATTACTGTGTATTAAAACCACAGACCTTTATTTTGTATTGCACAAAAAATGTTTACTGTGACTGAAACATTCAACTTAGCAATAAAAATAAAAAGAATAAAAATTAAAGTTGCAGAAAAATAAAAAGGTTGCGGAACAGTGCGCTTAACTAACAAGGAATTAAAACTAATTCCTTACATCTCATTTGAGATAATGAAACATTTGAAGGCGCTTTACAATAGTATTATCCCCTTCTGACACTTAAAATAGCACAAATGGGTCATGCTAGGTATCAAAATGTGTGCTAACACACACATGCTCATGTCACTTCCCATATCTATAGATATATACAGATCTGCAGTGTTTCTCAGAGAAGGAATCCATGAACACAAATCGATCCATTGTAGTCCTGTGCTGAATATCTGATAATAAGGTTCATGGTAGATGTGGGCCACTGTAATAATGTAGGTCAAACAGAACATTCGATTCTGGTCTAATTCTTCTTTATTCTGATTATAGGTTAACTGTTATTTGATACTGCTGAGCATAGAACTTACATTATACATACTGACATTATTCCAAATATTTATACATATATATTTTTGTCAAAAATAACCCCCCTAATAATATTTGCTGCTTGATGAACAAGCTCAAGAGAGCAGTTTTAGAGACTCTATGGGGACATTGGACAAGTGACCCACAAATGTTATCCATGTTGCATATTTACCTGCATAAGATACAGTCTTACCGATACAGTTTGTCAGTGATCAGTAAATCCAGTCGTGCTCACAATATCTAATATTATGAGAATATTAAGTCATCAGAGAATGTGGACACACAAAAGCGTGTTGCACAACAGAAAGAAATACGCGCTACCGATCACCTCAAATGTCCCCAGATTAAACGCACAAAGCATGACACATTATTCCCGTTACTCTGACAGCTGTATGCCGGCACATGTTAAGTCACACAGAGGAAGGGCGGAGGACGGGGGCCGTCTGCTATGGCTTACCGTCCGCAGGCTGCTGGAAGTTGACGTAGGCATAGCCCAGCGATCGCCGGGTGATCATATCCCGACACACGCGGATTGACAGCACCGGGCCGGCCGGACTGAATTTCTCATACAGCATAGCCTCCGTGATATCAGGGTGCAGGTCGCCCACATAGAGAGAAGCCATCGGATAACTCCCCGCGGTCGCTGCGTTCATGTCTCGGGTTTGATCAAGCCTTGGAGCTCAGGGTTTGTCTGAGAAAGACCTGGTGCTGAAATGACTGTCTGAGCCTATGACTGTCTGAGCCTAAAGAGAAATTGCCCTAGAATTTGTGACAAATCGCGTCTCTTAAAACTTTTACTCGACTCTCCAAATAAAAGATCTCGGCAGAAATAACAGCTGTATCACATGAAGTCCAGTCGCGTGTGTTGAGGGTGGATTTGGCGTCAGAAAACGTCTGGCTAGATCGAAACCTTAAAAGTTTGCCTTTTTAAAAATACGTCTTTGGTTTAAAGGTAGTTGTTTTTTGAGGTTTTCGGTATTTTGTATTTTTTATATAGTTTTTTTTCTTTTTTAAAGGTATTGAAGAACAGTGAGTTACACACTCACGGTGCGGTGGCGGGGAAAGAGGGTGCGTGGGAAACGCACTGACACTTTATAGCTAGAGAGGAGGAAACAGCAGCCGGGGTCACACTCGGGATAGCAGAAAAAAACACGGTCCGAGCATGCGGTGTACATGACAGCCCGTTCACGCACCGACACCGCCGCCCCAAGTCATCCAACAGCGACATCTGGGTGCGGCTGTCGGGGGTGGCAGCACAGAAACAAGGTGCATAAACCTACATAACTTACATACATTTTAAAGAAATACTGTACGAGGTAGGGATAATTTCTGGGTCAGAAGTGAGATCTGATCCCTCTTGATTCACTCTCAAGACATTTCGAAACAGTTATTATGTTTGAGCCTGTGATGAACGCTGCCTGTCTATTGTGACGATATCGCGCCGATTTCCTCAATCAAAACATCAACAGACCCTTTTTCACCTCATTTAACTAACACCCCAAATCATCTTAAATTTACAGGTTGTTTTTTTATTAATGAAGGCCACATTTAGAGAGTTATCACCTTTATTTAGCATTCAGTTTTAAAGAAACTTGAAAAATCTTTGCCCATGCATTATGGAAAACACTCAGGTCGCTCCATTCACAGTCCCCTGAAAACAAATGTAAAAGATACAAAGCAAACATCAGTATTATAATGCAGAGGCATAAGAACTGAGGTATTAATTCAGTGCTTGCCTTAAAACCAATAAAAAAGCTATGTAGGCTTTACTGTCAGATGTACAGAGCGACATCTACAGGATGTTCAGGAGTGTTCAGGTGAACGGAAAGACGACGGAAAACAGACAGAAAGGCGCGATAAGAGGAGAAAAATGGCTTAAATATGGTTTAATGAAAGACAAACACTTTATAATGGTTCATTCAGGTGAGTTGAATTTGATTCAACAGTTATAATGGGATGCGGTCGGAGTATAAAGTGGTTCGCTTACGGTGTGGTTATACTTATCATGTGTATATACTAGGTTGATTTCACTATTTCTAACGTCAAACTTGACGTCTCTAAAGGTCGTTCATGGACGTTTTACATAATGTTTTTTATAATATGATCCATATAAAGTACGATCTTCATTATCCCAGTGTTTTTATTTTTTAAGGAAAGTTACAATGCAAAACTCGCAGCTGTGTTTTGTTTACTTGCTGTTCTCTAATTGACAGTCCCATAATCGCTTGCGGTTTAGTCAAGTCTCATGAAACGTGGCTGTGTTTAGTCTCAAATTAGTCTGGATTTCACATTGACAATAACTAGGTCTGTAATTCCCAGTCATTGAAAACTTGCAAATCTTCCTCTTGTAAAGTGAACAACGTTTATGTATGTGTGTTTTGTTTGTTATATTATTTTCTTTACTAATGGGATTCCATGTTACATTTATATAAAACATTTTTATGTTTAATGCTGACATTTCTGAAATGGCTCCTATTAGGAGAAATAGATAAAAAAATAAAGTTACCTGTCAATGCTGTCACAAGATATTGTCTTCTTTTCTATCCATCAATGTTTATCACATTGTACGTGGATGTGTACGTCTTACACTAATAATCAAAAGTTAACCAAAGAGTAAAACAATGGTAAGAGAGCAATTGAATTCTGATCACTACTGGTAACCTTAAACTTTAAAGTTAGTTAGAGGTCACAGTAAATTTATATAGGAGCTTGTTCAAACAGGTGAAAGAATATTGAGGCCCGTTTTGTTTTTGTATTGTTTTACTGGCTCTAGTTCATAATGCAGCCTTATATGATTTTTATAAAAAATAGAAAACATTTACTAACTTTCTCAAATCGGAAAGCAAAACAAACACAGCAAAGCATTCACTCATTCATTAGGAGGGTAATACTCAACAGCTTAATTGTTTTCAAAGTCATTGTTGGTCTGTACCTGGCTTTCATTAACAACAAGTGATTATTTTATAACTTAAGATTAATAAATCAGTATTGTGGCATAAGATTTAAGAATTAAGTCTTTAATATGATCCTTTGGACTGTTCATTGACTAATTCTGTTTTTGAAATGTTTCCTCAGGGCTGTTCCTGATACTGTCTCTCAGTGGCAGTGAAGAAATCTTCCAGAACACTGCGCAGATAGTCAAAGGTGGGTCGGTTATCTGGGTTTTCTATCCAGCAGTGTTTCATGGTGTTATAGAGAGCTTCAGGGCAGTTGTCGGGACAGGGCATGCGGTAGCCTCTTTCCAGGTGTGCGATTACCTCTAGATTTGACATTCCTGAAAAGTTGGGAAACAGACATGGGAATGACAAGATCCGTGGAATGACAAGATCTGTGGAAAAAAAGGAAAATTATCAAATAAGAAACAACATGTTTGTTACCTGGATACGGGATTCTTCCATAGGTGACGATCTCTGTCAGCAGTACTCCAAACGACCAGACATCAGATTTGATTGAAAATTTACCGTAGTTTATGGCCTCGGGTGCCGTCCATTTGATTGGAAACTTTGCACCTGTGGTGTTTAAGCAAACACGTTAATCTTATCATTTTTGCTCAAACACCCCTAAATTAGTTATCCTAAAATATGGAAGTAATGTGTGCTGGTATAGTGTTTGTTTAGTTTACCTTCTCTGGCAGTGTATTCATTATTTTCGATCAGACGGGCAAGGCCGAAGTCAGCAATTTTACACATCAGCTCATCATTTACCAAAATGTTGGCAGCTCTTAGATCTCGATGGATGTAGTTCTTATGCTCTATGAAAGCCATTCCGTCTGCGACCTGCAGGGGGCAGTGCAGTGTTAATAATAAGGCTTTGTGTGTGTTTCGGTTTGGTTATACATGTGCACGCCAATACTAACATATTAAAACCTGTTGAACATTGGCTATGTGAAAGACTTAGAAAATCCTGCTTTAGTTTAGTTTCAAGTGTAATAATGTCAATAGATTTAGGTCTAATGACTAGGGAGCCGCTATTAACAGCATGATATTTAATGTACAGTGTATGAAATTTTTAGTATTCATGCATAATGTATACTGTTTCAAATACTATATTTTAAAGTAGTTAGTACACAGTGTATACTTTGCAGTAGGCTAGTATTATGTTCTAAACATGACCCATGTTGAAGCACACACAGAGGTCTGGCTCGTGAGAAAGCGAGGGTCTTGCTATTGCTTCCATTGATTTGACTTTTAACCTCCACTGTTTAACACCACCCAGCAAATAGCCATAGGTTTCACACATACAGTGTTTTATAGGTTAATTTCCTGCCATCGCCCTAATGCCTGATGCATCACCTTTTCTCTTTGCCATATTTTCATGCTCTGAATTTATCTGATCTCAGAACAGCTGTAAGTTCCAGCTCTCATTTGAGGTAGTTATGAGCTTCTGCTCTGATGAGTCATGACAGCAGTTAGCTGACAGTGAGGACCACTGTTCTCAGATCAGCCTCTTCAACGCTGTCAGGTTTTCATTAAGCATGTTGCACTATGGCACCTGTGTGTTTGCTGAAGGAAGTGTTATATTGTGATTCTGAGTGTGAAGTATTATGTCACAGTTCAAAAATGTTTCTGGTTGATGTGAACGTGTCTGAAGGTTAAGGTTAGTGAATACAGTGAAACTGGAATATTTCTGGTGTCTCTCAAATCAGCCAAATTATGTTTTACTTTTAAATCAAGTAATGTCAACAGGTTTGTGTGAGGTTAGGTTAGGTTGTCAGCTAACAATTTTAGATTGTAAGAACATTTCCCTAATGTTTCCATTAAGTAACAAAAATGTTTAAAACCAGCGTATGTATAGAAACAATAGAAGTCTATGGAATGTCCTTTTTTAGATAAGTAAAAAAAATGTGTGTGACATGGTTTTGCCTTTGGAACATTTCCTTAATGTTTCCATTAAGCAACAAAACCATTTAAAATGTTATTTACTTTTTAAACATTGTATTAACATTATTGTTTGGTTAAAGAACCGTTATTCAAACTTTTTAATTCTTAATTCCACTTACCTTTTCCACTAACAACTTAAGAATAACATTTTGGATATATGGTATATTAAGGTAAAAAACAATACTAACATTACTGCAAGAAGGTTTTTTAATAACGTTGAGAGAACCTTTAGAGAACATAAACCAACGTTCTGAGAATGTTCCCTGTCTCAAGAGTAATTTCACCAAGACTTTTTGAAAGCTCTGAATGATCTCACATTGTAAAACGAAATAGCTGCAAGACATTCCACATCATCTAAGCATCCAAATCCCTAAAGCACCTTACTTCTAAAAGCCACCACAAAAACATCTAATCTCTTCATTCTTTCTTCTCCACCAATATTTCAATGAATTCCTCTAGAGATTAAAAATGACACCAGTTCTTTTCAAGGGCTTTTGACTTTACAATGTTACATCTATCGCATATCACATGATCTCTGTGACCCTCTGACCTACATCCCTCTAGCAACACTGCTGAATAACATCAGTGTGTTCATCATTCCAGAACATCTCACCTCCAGTCACTTACACACTGAATGTATGCGTCACTCTTTAACCTGATCTGTGTATTACGAGAGAAACCGGAGTGAACTTTTCATGGAAAAGCCAGAATGATGCTCTTTTAAATCCATTAGATTCTGCACAACACTGGATCTGTGTTCATTCCGGCCTGATCCGTTACAACAATAATTCGATTTTCTTACCGAAACATTGCTTGTCACTAACAAGAATTACAATGACCTACGTCAGACCTTAAAGTTCCTACAATCTGTGTTTACAACAGTGTTTTGGTAACAAACAACCAAGCAACCACATTTTTTGCATTTGTTCTGAGAATAAATATTTATCGTAAAAAGAAATCAAACCCGTATTGAATTTGTGTGTGTATACTGTTTCCTTGTTTAGTGTTTATGTTTGTACGATTACGTGCATTTCAATTACTTTGTCCGTGTGTTGTATAGTCAGTTACTATTTTGGCTTTGCTAACAGCAAGGTTGTTTTGGTATTAAGGTGTCTAGACTCAGTTCAGAACACACAGTCATTCTCATTGTTATAGCGTCAGATTAGGAAGCAGATCTCCAGCTGAGTTATGCTGCATGAGTCAGTTCAAGGGAAGCTTGGAGACACCGAGAGGAATAAATGATAAACACACAATGTACTGAATCTGAAACATCACAGTTGTAAACAGAAACTTGGGTCTGTATTCCTAAAAACAAGAGGTTGATTCCTGTGAGGTGACAGTGTCATGCGCAGCCCACCTGAGCAGCCATATCGATCAGCGTATTGATGGTTAATCTGGATCCTTGTGTAGTCTTAAGAAAATCCAATAGGCTGCCTAAATAAGAAGCAAAACAGACATATCAATATGCAAATAATCTACTATACAGCTAGGAAAGTTATCATAGAATTAGGGCTAAATGTTATAAAGCTGTAGACTCTACATTTCCAGACTGTACAGTTGTTATGTTGACCCTAAGAAGTTAAACATATTCAAACATATTCAAAGAAAGTCAGTAAATTTATTGCCTTAAACTTGCTTTAGTTAATAAAGCTGAGGTACAAATAATCTTAATTCAGAATGGCGATTGGTGTTGTTTACATTTATTATTAATTCAACTGGTTTAATAAATATAATAACAGTAAACATTACTGGGATATTTTAGCTTCCAGCAGGCTTTATGTAAATTGAGTGGTAAAATATGTAAAGTTAGGGTTAGAAGACTCACTAATTCTTTGTTTTTAGTTAGGGAGTTTTATGTTGGCAGCAGTCTTTTTCAGAATTGAATCTTACCGGAAACACCGTCTCTCCATTAGTCATTTTACTTCAAAGGAAAATGGAAACAGCAGCTACATGAACGCTGTTGTTCTGGTGCCCAAATTGTTCTGTACAGTCACAACAGAATTTACAAGAAATCCAAGAGCTAATATCATAACAACTGCAGGAAATTAGCGCTGCCAGTTTGGATCAGTCGCTAAAAGTTTGGTGTTAAAGGGCAAAGTTGTTGCTTCTGAGACAGCGGGCTGTGTTGGAAAAAACTAAGTAACTGACCCTGAAGGAAATTCTCACAAAGGTGCAGCGGAAAAATCTCTGTTAGGAACAACGGCGCTATCAGTTGTACGCTGGTTTCATGTCTAATCGCATTGGGGTGTAAAATTCAAGGTCGTGGGTTAAGTTTAGTTAAAGTTCCTGTGTTTTGAATCAATCTGTCCCATCTTCCATTGTTAAAGCAGACGGGTGGAAAAAGGAAACATCGACCTCTTCTTTAAAATATGAACAGACAACAATCATGCTGTTAAACTTATGGAATGTGAGATCTGCAAGCTGAGTCCAGCTTTCTTTAAGAGGCAACACAAAGCAAGTTCATTCACCAGAATGCTGACGTTGTAGTAACATGCCGGTAAGAGTCTTTTGTTACCAGCAGTGTCAATATGACATGCTGGAGGCCCAACAAACCTCTTAGGGGCCAATAAAGAACACAAACAATCCATACTGGGTTACACATTGAACTACATGCATTATCTCAGTATACGCCTGTGATCACAACCTAAGGTGGTATTGTCTTTAAAAAGAGAAAATATAGGGTGTGTTGGTCTTTTCTGTGAACACATGTGACCATGACAACCATTAATAAGTACTGATTTGTTTGTGGTGAGTTTCTGGGAGGGTGGGTTTGAATTAAAAGGCAAGGACGATACCAGCCTATGGAACAAAGACCTTCTTTCTACCTCACAGTGTGATGGAATTCATGCTGTAATAGTGACCCTGCATTTTATTAAAGTCCTGTTTTGACTCAGTGCTTTGCATCATTCTACAAAGGTTGCAGTTAAGTGTGTGTGTGTGTGTGTGTGTGTAGGGGAGGTTTACCATTTATTGGAGACATAAATTTGTACCTGAAAGTCAGCAAAACCTGACAAATATGTGCTTTTGGGTACATCCTCATTTGTAAAAATGCTATAAAATATAGTAAATAAAGTTTTCTTTAAAAAAAAAAGCAGCAAGCTTTCTGTTAGTATTAAGGTTAGAGTGTTGGTTAGGGTTAGATTAAATTGTTTATAACTAGCTATGTATAGAAACAATAGAAGTCTGTGGAATGTCCTAATTTAGATAAGTAAACGTGTGTGTGTGTGTGTGTGTGTGTGTGTGTGTGTGTGTTATGGATTTTTAGCTCATTGTTTCTTTTCAAGAACAAAATCATAGAAATAAAATATCTATAAAGCAGAAACCAAATCATGTTTGCTATGTTTGACAGCATGTACAAGCTGTTGAAGGGGAGTTGAAGGATAAAAATTAGTTTACATTTGTTTTAGAGAAGTTTCAGTCCTGTATGTGTTTCAGTGCTGGGAATTACAACATAAAGATTGTTTAAGCTAAGCAGACTGATTCAGTGCATTATACAACACTTAAGTGAGTAAATAAAACAATGAAGTGTGTTCTAATAGACTCAAAGAGGGAACGTCAGTTATGAAACAGTTTTGTGTGCCATTCACATTAAGGGCTGAGAAAGAACAGAACCTTTAATGAACAATGTTGGCATGAATCATCACAGTTGATCAAACACAGTCAGTATGAATGACGAAATATCAGAGTCGTACACATTGAGGAAGACACACACCCACAACATTCAGACAGTTGACCAGTATTGTTTATCTATGGCAGGTTCTTTTACAACCCCCACCCCCTCCTCCATCATGAATATTTAGATGTATCATCAGTGTATATAAAATATATAATAGGATGAATGTGTATGGTAGCAATTGTGCATGTATAATCACAGTTAAACTTAAAAGGGATAGTTCACCCAACAAATAAAAATGTTGTTTTGAAAGTGACATGTTTTATTTAACTTTCTCTATGTTTTTCCAAGTCCTTTTTCTTTATTTACTTTCTTTATTTTGTACCATATAAAAGATAATGTTAGGCAGATAATGTTAGGATCCCCAATGTTAGACTGACAGGTTTCATGTTAGGTCATGAAACCTCTAATGAAAGTTTAGGTGGAAATTTACTCAAGTGTGAGAAGAGTACATCTGGCTTTGTAAAGGAAGTTCAGGTAGGACACATGGATGAGTCATTCAATACTAGACATGGGGCTTTTGTTATTCCACTGACTTCCATTGTCCCTCCCTTGTTTGCATGAGTGTGTGTATTTGTGTGTGTCTCACCGTTCTCCATGTACTCTGTGATGATAAAAATGGGCTCCTGTGTGACAACAGCAAAGAGCCGCACCAGTCGAGGGTGTTGCAGGGTCTTCATCAGGTTTGCTTCTGCCAGGAAAGCAGAGATGGACATGGTTCCAGGTTTGAGACTCTTGATAGCCACCCGACGGCTGTTGTTATACAGGCCTATACACAGACAGACAGACAGACAGACAGATAGAAATAAGTGGCAGTGTGAGAACATCATAAGAAGAACATCAAGACAACATTTTGGTGTGAGTGTGTTTTTCGTGTGAGATTGTTCTGGGAGAAATTCAGATGTTTTGCTTCACCAGGTTTCTTTAGCTTCACACAACATTTTAAGACTGCTTGGTTCTTGCTTTTGATGTTATCAACTGAAAATTGCAGAGGTTTGATGAATGAACGGTTCTTTTCATCTGAATGAGAAAAGTACTTCACTGAAAAACCAAACAAAATGGCAGGTATCGTGCGTGCCCTTGAGGTCATGGAGCCGACATGAGGTGAGAGAAATAAGCAGGCTGTCATGGCAACCAGGAACAGGAAGTGGTTTAAACTAAAGCACTAAAGTTACTTCCATGGTTCTATTTTTAGGTCTGAAAGTGACATGATTTTACCTCTGCAGTTTGTTTATGTTTAGAAATTGCACACATTTAAAATGTCACACGTGACTTTATAGCTGTACTATTGTAATCACAACATTTCTAAATCCTATGTGGAATTAGAGAAAAATTGCAGGTGATCTCTTTGTGAGTGATATTCAGAGTGCATGTGGCCGGGCACAATGCAGAACTTGCTTAATTCACAGTGTTCATGTTGATTTGTTATTCACTGGTATGCACAGTTCTGACATGCCCAATGGTCTGTGATTTACTCACACACACACACACACACACACACACACACACACACTCAGAACTGTACACACATCAAACTCTTAAAAGCAACACACACAAAGGCCTGCAGATTCATGTTCCTCTATTCAATTCATGATGGTCCAATCACAATGTTTGCCAGATCTCATAAGCATTTTCTGACAAGAACAGACAGAGTTGTGTTTTGACAGACCTAGCCGGTCGAGACACAACAATGGACGCTGTAATGCATTAGTTTTTAGTTGTATTTTGCTCTGCTAAATGGCATGGAATGTGTTTCAAAAAGTCTCTTAAGCTGAACATATATTTTAATACATATTCGTTCATCTAGAAAGAATTGAGACCTTTGTTGGTCTTAGAGTCATTCAGTGCACAAAAAACATTGCAACATTGTAAAGTAGTTGTTCTTGTTGAAAGACAACTGAATGATAAACCTATAAAAACCTGGTGGAAAATTCTATTGCCCAGAAAAACTTCTCAGTTTAATTGAAAGGTATTTACTTTGTTTTATTTCTTCTACAGTTTCTTAGATGAAATAGACAGTTGTTGAGTAAGAGTAAATTTCTATACAATTTAGGAGAATGGCGTTGAGAAGTTGTTTTTGAAAGATCTGACTTTTGATTGCAGACTTTGATATGTTGTCAATATTGGTAGTCTGACATTGCTGAGATCTCTTCTGATATGAGACTAAGCTCTGTTTCTCAGAATAAATACACATAAAGAAAAGTCTCATTTTGAGATATTAAAGCAATCTCATCTGTAATTTTTCTTTTGTATTGGGTGAGAAAGAAGGAACACAACAAAACTGATTTGGAATATCCTACCCATCCACACTTCCCCAAACTGCCCCTGCCCCAGTCTGCGGTTCAGCTTGAGAGATTCCCGGGGAACCTCCCACTCATCCTGCCACCAGGGTTTCTGAGGAGCACGGGTCTGACACGGCTTCACCAAATGAGTGCACAGTCCATCAGCTTCTCCTGCAGACACACAGCAAAGCTGATGTTCAGTGTCACTTTCTGTACGCTTGAATTATTTCATTATTGATCATAAAATGACATAATAATGAACCGTACGAGAATAATGTGTGACCAGCTCTGAGAGGGAACTGAAGGCGATCTTGGTGGTGATGTAGAATCCGCCTGCGTCAAGGTTGCGGATTCTGTAGTGCTTGATGACGTCACCCTGCGTGTGATCCAGGTCCCTCACAGACAAGGAGAAACTACCTGAGGAACCAAAACAACAGGATAATCCAGAGTCAGAAGCCCAGCTAACAATTTAGGGTTAAGAATCTTTCCCTAATGCTTCCATTAAGTAACAAAATGTTAAAAATGCTATTTTGAAAGTGATAGGAACATCCAGTTTTTAGACTGTATTAGTTTTTTTAACATTATTGTTTGGTTATAAGAAAAATGATTCAGACATTTTTTAAATGTACTGTTTAACATTACACGAACTATGTTGTTGA
This sequence comes from Ambastaia sidthimunki, assembly GCA_036877625.1. Taxonomy (NCBI): domain Eukaryota; kingdom Metazoa; phylum Chordata; class Actinopteri; order Cypriniformes; family Botiidae; genus Ambastaia; species Ambastaia sidthimunki. Next base: position 19,976 of record JAZGTK010003726.1, read on the forward strand.
TATACATGATGTAAAACACCAAAAAAACGTTCTTTCTGTAAAGGTACAAGAACTTTTTTAATAATGTTGGGAAATCCTAAAGAGAGCGTTAGCCAACGTTCTGAGAATGATGCTAACTGGGAGACTGCCAAGTTTACACACATTTAAAGTTAAAACACATCTACCTTCACAACACTAAACTGAAATGTAGAATCATTGCAGAGTAGTTTAAACGATCGAGGATTAACCATGGATTAACATCTTAACAAGCTAAGAAAGTACTTAACAAGCTAAGAAAGTATATCTTTACATTGCCACTATGTCCATGATCGTTTATATAATGAAATTAGAAAGACAAATCATATGACACTGTAACCTTCACACATGCTAATGTAATATGATAGCACTGTGTGTTGTGCCTCGTGCCCTTGTTGTTGTTTCAGGATAAATGCCCTTGACTCAGTGCTTCGTACCTGGTGTGGTCTCACTCTCTCTAATGAGGAAAGAACCTTTTGTGTTACCAGGCGCCAACAGTTGCCTCATGGCATCATTCCTGGAGATAATTTTAAAGAACCACCTGCAATACAATAATAACTCATATAATTAGCATTTTTAATCATTTAAGGGATAGTTCACCAAAAAAGGAAAATGTTCATTTACTCACTCTCATGTAATTCCATACTTATGACATTTTTCTTCTGTGATGCATCAAAGGAAGATACTTAAATGTCTCAGTGGTTTTGTCTCCATACAAGAGAAATTAATCGGTGCCACTGTTTGGTTATCAACATACTTTAACACATTATTTTGTGTTTCACAGAAGCAAAAAAGTCCAGGTTTGGAATGTCATCAGGTGAGTAAATGATGGAAGCATTTTTATTTTTGGGTGAACTACTCCTTTAATTAGCACATTTTTATCTGTTTTCCTTTGTCTGTATATAAAGAATCATTCGTTTTTATTTGTATTTATTTATAGGTTTGAGTGTTTGAATGTAAATCCTGGACTTAATATGCAACATCAACAGATAACAGAGTAATGAAATTAGTGTGATTGTTAAGTGGGAGTGTTTAATTTCCTTTCCATTACCGTGACTCTGTAGTCACCTGTTATAAGAATCAGGGATTGTCCTGAATGAATCACACATTCAGTGTGATTCAGTCACAGGTTTGGGTGTCATTTGCCAGATCTCATTGCGGGGGAACTCATTTAATCTTCTGTGTTTAAAAACCCGGTGTAGCTGATCTCCATAAACTCACACAAAATAAAAAATACACTCAGACCTCCGTCATATTGTTAAATCCAAGATGTTTTCTAACTGTATGGACAGTTGAGATGTGTATTATTTGATTGCATAATAATAAATATTGTGTAAACCGATATAGATTCGTGTTGTGGGTGTGTGTATATCTGCATATGTGCGCGTCATGCTGTGTGTGGTTTATGCTCGGGTGCTGGATGGTGTTTGTGTACTTGTGAAGAGAGTGTGTGTGTGTGTGTCACTTACGGTTCTGTCTCCATGCTGTTCGGTTTTGCTACAAAATTTTGCGGTATGAATCCCCTCTGCCCAGTAGAGAGAGACTCAGCCATGAACCATTCAGGGTCATCGCTGAAACAAACACACGGTACAGTTTGAACCACAACAATGTCTCTTAAAACAGCATCGTTTTTGAGGTAAAAAGTAACACACATTTAACACTTACATTTGGAAGACACTTTAATCCACAACAGCTAACAGTGCATTCAGGTCTTATATTCATCACTATGTGCCTTCTCTAAGAATTAAACCCACAACTTTGGCATTGCTAGTTCTGCTAGCTAGTGCTCTAAGAGTTGAGTTACAGGAAAGCCTTGGTTCTCAAGCTAATCTTGATACTGATCTAAACCGATGAGTCATGGCATTTTCTGAAATTAATTAGGAACAAAATGTCAAGTCGACTTGTTATTCATTTGCTATTCTGACCTGTCCATCTTAACAATAATCTGAGAAGTCTTACGCATTTAGGACTTTCATCTTCTCCCCTTTCTCGAACCCGAGGTCGTCACTGTGGCTCGGTTCATATTTGTATAGGGCTACCACCACATTCTCTGAAAAATATGTATGTTACCAGAGTCTGATTAAGAAACAAGAAAACACGTGAAAAGATGTGCAAACGTGATTTTACCTGGCAGAGGAGAAGATTTATATGGATTTAAAGGATCAGCGAACTGAGAGAGACAAACAGAAAGAGAGTTTAAATAAAAAAACATTAATAATATCATACTTTTAACCATGTCGCAGTGTGAAGTGACTTCTAATAATTATGGTTGGAAATTTTCCTTATGTGCATTTTGTGATATCAAAACATTAATATCTGGGCCATTTACTCTGTCATGAATTTATAAATGTCATTAAAGACACAGAGCCACTTTCCTAAACAGGGTGGAACTGTTTTTTAGTTTCCTTATTAGCAGCCAATTATGTAACAGTTACTACAATAAAAGCAAACATTTATCGTTCTCATTACGCAATAAACATGTTGTTCTCATTCGTTTTTAATGTGCTTAAATAAAATAATCATAATAATACGAGGAAATGTGTCTTAAATATAGCCAGATATCTGTTCCAGATTGATTACCAACACAAAGGCCCATTTCCCCCTGAATTATGTAACCCTGAGCTGGTCTGTCTGAGGAAGGAGTCATGTAATCTCACAGAGAACCAGAGAAACAGAACACATTAATTGTAAATGACTTTTTACCCTGTTTCCATCAGCCCTGTGGGTTTCAACTCAAATTATTAGTTGTGGTATATCATGCGATTTAAGGGTGAAAGATCACCTCACAACACGAAAGTGTATATTTCCTCACAATCCTTCAACCAGATAGACTCCAAACCCTCTTTGTGTAGCTCTTTTGTGTAGTTTTTTTGTGCATGCCTGTTAAACCACAGACAAATTGTGTTTTATATCTCCTTAGTGCAGAGGGACTATATACCACTTCCTTTCCCTCTCTCTGTCTCTCTCTCTCGCTTTCCCTCCTACTCTCTCTCCTAACCCAATTACTGAGTACACACAGAAATCACACTCACATTAAAATCTGCATTGAGATCAAACACTTCACGTGCCTCACAGACTTGAAACGGTGTGAAACCAAATTCCAAAAGTTGCCACATTTTCTAATGGTTTGCATTTGAACCATAAGAATTTGTCTTCCTATGGTCTTCTTAATAATATTGACTTCAGCATAAACAAACTCAGAGACAAACCTGATTGGCTGGAGGTTTTGGGCAGTTACACTGGTCGCACCATTCGTCTGGATGGTAGGAGAATTCATCATCAGGATCAAAAGAGCCGCAGTTCCCCATGTTTACTAAACATAAGACAGAATGATGGCAACAACAATAATGATTATGATACAACTTAAAAGAGAAGAATAATCCAGGCAGGTCAAGAGCTCCAAACTATCATAATGTATCATAATCATCATAACATAACATTTACGACAGATAGTTTAAATGCTGTGCATACATACATACATACAACCTGATGATCCCTGTTCTCATGATTTCAGAATTAATTTTTAATGTCCTTCAATAAATGCAAAGAACTTGAGTTTACATGATCGATGCCACTAATTTGCTATTTTGATCAGTGACCAGAAATAGTGCAGAACTATTACATGTTAAAAAAAATTCTTTTTTTTATTTTGTTTTAGGTGCTTAATTGTTTTACACTTCTAAAATGCTCTATTTTAGGTTAAAATGCTTTTAAACATTTATTAAACTATTTAATTTTAAGTTTTAAACTCTCTGTTTATTAGTTCTATAAAATTTCAACGTTGAACATTGGCTAACTTTTTCTCAAAGTTAAACATTCTTTCAACCTGTGATTGTTAGCTGGGATGTTATTTTTGAGGTTCATCACATTAGAATGGAAAGAGGAAGTAGTGATGAGAATAATCATGACAGTATTTATTTTGTCCTCCAAAGAAATGACAGATTCAGTCATGCAGATGCAGTCTTAATGACTAACTTCAGAATGTGATGTTTTGTATGTCAGAGAACAGCTCTGTTAAAGAGCTAAAATTCTAGACACACTGAGTTTCAGACCGACCGAACGACTGGATTTGTTACAATGATCTGTGCGCTTACAATGTGTGTTTTTCATTTGTCTTCAGCACGTTGCTTTTAAAACGATTACGCATATGTACTAATTTATAGCTGAGGAAGTTAAGCCAAAATGTTATATTCCTGAAAATATATAGGGGTTATATAGGGGTTTGTGTGTGCATGTATGTACAGTACTGTATTTTATCCATACTATAGGTTATACACCAGGCCACAGCTGTTTAATAATCATGGTTAATGTGCTAACTCAAATGTGTATCTCTCTGTGGGGTTTGGACCCGTGAGAAATTGTGTCGTTGGGTCAGGAAATGCTCAACCCTTAGGGTCAGACAGAAAACTGTGAGCTCTCGGGACTGTTTAGAAGTGCAGCTCAAATCAAAGCACAATTAGAAGCAAGAGGCAGAACTTTCCACTGACTAGTGCCTGAGCTTAACTTTACTCAAGAGATGCATGTCAATAACTTCAAGATGTACAAACTATAGTTGATGTTTGTGCGACAGCGTCTTATTTGTGACAGTAAACCTGCGTGATTCATGGAAGTGTTTTAGTCAATAAATAGCTTTATGTCAACTCTCTGTTTAATTGAGGAACTGAAATGTTTTTATCATCATAAAACAACTGCAGAAGAGCAACAGAACTCTACAGCAGCTTGTTTAGCATGTTGCTAATGTGATGATTTGAAAGAGTTTGAGCTGATTCAGGCCTCCAGTTGAGCTCTGAAATTCCAGATATGTTTTTACGTGACTGAAAATGAAGCCGAACATACTGAAAGCTTCTAGGAACTGTTTGACTCAAACTCAGGCTTTTCTCTTCTATTCCTCTCACATTAGTTAAAATATGTTGTAGAATCATGCAGAGTGAAGTCTGGCGAATAAACTTAAATCACATCAAACAGTCGACAGTTTCTGATCTGTGGTTCCTATTATACTATGTCTGTTACATCCTAAAAAACTAAAATCGAAAATGGCAGCCTACAACTTGAACAGAGGTGTTTTTGAAATCAGCTTATCTAATGTTCAAACAGTGTCAAAACCTCAACACTGCCAGTCCAGACTTAAATTGGTTTTATCTAATAGTCTTGCGATTTTTGTTTCAACACGAAACGAAAATCTTGTTGTAGTGTAAGCGTGTTGTAGTATAAGCAACACAACCAATAATAACATATTATCCAAATATTATTGATATTTGGACAGTTTGGATAGTTTGTAAATTACATTATTTAACAAATTTGATTGTGAAGTAGTTGTGTAGAACAGTGTAACATTGTGTGATTTCTGTTTGAATGCAGCATAAATTTACAGATACAGTGTGATTTCAAAAATAAACACGCTCACATCTACTTTCTACTTAATTGTAATGTTTTACACCTGCTTAAAATGCACATAAAAATTTCTGTATGGTTTGTTTTATTGTTTGTTGAACGTCAGAAATTATATCAACTTAGTTTGATCTACTCATATTGTAAATTAAAATCTTTTTAAATTAAAGTCCATACTTAAGTAATTTTTGGCTGTTGTCTGCTACATCCCAAACAATCTCAGGTTTTGTAGCTTATTAAGTCCTATCAGAGGATCATTTGCTGATTCAGAATAATTTGCCAGATTTTACCTTCATCTGTCTGACAACCTGAACTGCGTTTCTCAAAAGCACCGTAAGCTTAAACATATAGTAGCACCAATTGTCACCATTGGTCTTTAGGATCTATGATCAGCTTAGGCTCACAATGCCCTGGATAGCCATGAACTGTCTTTTAGACCACAAACGAGTGCAAGTAAAAGTTGCAAAGCCTGCAGTGAAAACTTACCTTTTGTGTCGACCGAAACTTCAGATATCAGTGATAGGTCAGTTTAACAGACATTGTCATGTTGTTGGCTTTAAACCTTATTCAAAACACATTTAACCATATAGCAACCAAACACAAGCCAACAAGATCTGTGAAGCCTCTCCCTTTTTGAAAACATGCTACTAAAGTGAGAAGTGCAAGTTACGTCATCAGCGCATCATCTGTGAATGCATCGCCTTTGCACACACATACACACATACAATACACACACCACAGTGGTGCAGAGCAAACTGATGATAGAGTTTCCTGTCGTTGAGGCGTCTGAGTTGATATTTAACATGTTCTCAGCAGGTGCATTGGGCTGTAAGCAGCTGTTGATTTGGAGCAGAGGATTCTGGGTCAGGACTCCACTGTGTCGCCTGTGTTTGTGGTGCCATGATGTCAAAGAGCGGAAACTTTAACGGCACTGATGGGTTTAGGCTTATTTTTACTGAAAAGAACCACTGAACTTCATATTCGAAAATGCTACATTTTAATGTTACTTGCACTGCTGCTTTTTTCTGCTTTTGTGCCTGTTCACCACTGATTCAGATTGAACCAGAGGCCTGTTCTGTTAGTTCTGTTGCTGAAAATAATATATCTATGTGAATGCACACACACACACA
>JAZGTK010003727.1:0-26504 GCA_036877625.1 Ambastaia sidthimunki
CGCTTTTTAGGACATAGAGATCAGCAGTGATGATGAGCTGGATGCCTACATTGAAGATCTGGTCACCAAAGGAGAGTGAAACTCTACATCTCCTCTATTCTACCCTTCGTTTCCGCTCTTTATATTTGTGTTTCATACATTTTAAGCGTAACTGTTAGCCGGTTGGAGATAATTTAAGGCCTCATTTTCCTCCCCACTCATCCACTGTGATAACTCTAAGGCAGCAAGAGTTACTGCCGACTTCAAGTTAACCTGTTCAAAAACACGACTGAGGCCACCAGCCGAGTCCTGCAGCAGATAATCCTGTCCAATAAACTTGTGAAGATGAAGACATATGTAACCGGTTTCACCAAACCTGCAGTTTGCAGCATTTATTTGCTTTTATTCCTCACAAAAGAGTTTGTGTTGGGCTGTTTATCGGGCCTCAGTGTTGTAAAGCTTGTAAATTCTCTACTGAACGTCTGATTTCACAGAAGAGTCTGTAGCTGTTATTATGGCTCACAGGGACTCCCTGCAAACCAATTTGACTATATGTGAGTTTGAAAACGGACTTGCTGCTATGTTATCAAATTATTTGAGTTTCTTCCTGTTTTTTGTTTTCCACACACCTGGATGCGAAACCACATTTGTGTAATTTTTCAATTTTACCTTTCCGTTATCAGTTTTGGAATAAACACTGATCCCGTGCTGTTAACCTCTTCAGTTACAGTATCTAGTCTTCATCTTTATATCCAAGAATATTTTTTAAAAAGTTTTATTAAAACAGTCCAATAAAGTTAAGTATGTACATGTGGTCCTTATGGTGCTGTCCCAGTACTTCATGCCTTCTTATATATGACTTCCACTTCAGTTATATTAGATAAAAGCATTCAGTAAATTAATAAATTGAAACAATATATTTCAAGTTTAAACAAAAGATTATAAAATATATTACAATTAATCTCTAATATACAGTTTAATAAATATAATCACGAATTTTTTTAAGCGGCAAACGTTCAGACTCTGACAGGAATTGGCGCGAATGAGACCTCACGTAAAAATCGTTGTGAAAACGTTGTAAAAACGTTGTAAAACTGAAGATAAACCAAGTTAAAGGTCCTACAAATCTACACAAACAGCGTGACATTTTCATCAGTCTTTTGCTTTCAATGTGAAAACAGGTGAGTGCAGATATTTGTACCTTAAACTTGGTTGACAAATCCAGACGCCAGATCGAGACATTATTCAAAATTATATGATATAATTCATTAATTTGGCATCCAGGAGATAAAGAATTAAAGTATCTGACAGCTGCACGTGTTTTTGAGGAAGTTTCCTCAAGTTTCCTCGAGTTTGAGGAAAATGATGACGTTTCTCAGGAACGTGTGATACTAATAATTTTTCCTTCCTTCGTGGAGTTCAGCCTCGAGTTCACCCTGTTTAAAAGACAGACAAACAGTAAATAAAATACTACAGATACTCATTTGTGAATGAATACAAACTTTATGATTATTCAATGCAAATCATTAAAGGACATTCAGAAACATCACGAAACCTTCTTGCATCTTCAAAGAAACTTCTGAACCACGTTTGCATCTTATTGTAACTCGTTCATCTTGTGCTTTACACATGCATCCGTTATATTTATACCACACACACGTGTTTGTCACTGTTTAAACACAAAGACAGCCAAAAATCAACCTAGTTTTTCCTCGCTGGAGTATTTTGCTCCACACGGTTCTCCAGACCGCCGCGCGTAACGCGGGGCTCCCCCAGACGTACAGCGCCGGCGTGCTGAGCGCGTTCAGCCGCGCCATGATCGCGAACAGATTCGTGGCTTCGTTCCTGAACCTCAGTCCGTTCTTGGTGACATATTTCACGGAGATGTTTATGAAGGACGGAGCCCACAAAGTGAGAAAACAAATGACCACGAAAACGATGATGCGCAGCGACTCTTTCTTGCTGTCCTTGTCGCCGCTGGGCGGCTCTCGGTGGAGCTGCTGTCTGGCGATCATGTACAGCTTGATGGTCATCAACACTTTGACGGCCACGATCACCTGCAGGACAATGACCCCAAACGCGTTCATCTGAGCGGCGAACGCTACCGGCACGACGCTTTGAACGGTGAGAATGGAGTATGTGTAAACCCAGCACAACGCGCAGACGCCGATCACAACGCCACGCGTGATGTGACGCTTGTAGAAGAAGGGATACCCCACGGCCAGATATCTGTCAAACTGAGCAAACAGGAAAGTCAACACGTTCACCCCCAGAAACGACGGCAAAATGTAATAAGTGCCGTTTCTGGACGGATAACCTTCCTGAACATCAAACAGGCCGAGATAGAAGACAGAGCAGCCGGTCAAAGTGTCACTGATGCTGGTGTTTAACATGAAGATGAAGCGGTTCTGGGAGCGCAGGGCTCGGGTGCTCACGATGCCGACGACCACAGAACCAGCCAGCAGAACCGAACCCGTGGCGAACAGGATGTGGAAGATAAATATTAAATAGTCTTCAGGACGAGAAAAGTCAACAGACAGAGGAACGGTGAGGTTAAAGACGAGCATGGTTATGGGTGGATGGAGGACACCGGTGCTGTATCTAACAGGGTTTAAGTAGATGAAGCTCCATCTCATGGGACCGAAATTCTGAATAAAGACCATTTATTCTGATAAAGTCACATGAGTATAGTGTATGTCAGGGGTTTTCTTGGCATGGACTGTCAGTCTTGCTTCTGGTTTGATGGAAGAGCTTGTGGGCCTACAGATACACTTTCATATATGAATATGCTAGTGGGACAAAAAGATTTAAACATTATCTATAGATATTCCTTTTATCAAGCATGTTTTTAAATGTTTTAAATGTTTTTATTCTGTATGACATTGTGCATGTGTAAGATGTCTTCTAGGTTCTGGTTTTACATTTAAAAATGTCCTGTTTTTTGTGAGTTTTAGTAGATTAAAATAAAGAGTTTCTGTATAGGTGTATAAGGCCTGTAAAGACAATCAAAGGATGCCATGAATGTCAAAACATTTTAAACTGGCTTTTTAAATTGTAATGTGTATTTAAAAATGTATATTAAATAAAACTGAGAAATGTTTGACTAGTTTTATTTTTTAATAAATGACATGCAAAACCTTTATGGTTAATGTGAGCAGGTTGTTTTAAAAATGACAACATTTGACCCTTGACCCAGCACACGCACACAGGTCACCCAGTGTGCCGGTCACATGCATGCAAATGGACTGTGTTTTTTTAGCATAAAGTCTATTATGATTTTTATAGGTTCGAACAACCGTGTTTTGTTATCATGTGTGAGTTTGGTTCCTAATCATCATAACAATCTTAAGTGGTACTTAAAGGATTCCACTTGTTAATAATTTACTATATCTGAACCTAACTTAATAAACAAGGCAATAGCATGTTTAATGACTGTATGTGTTTACTGTTTGTGCATTTGTTTGCATCTGGATAATCATTGGATAACTATTTGGATAATCACCTATAAGGGGTTTGTAATGTCCCCTAATGTGCTGTTAAACAAAACTTCCCCTCCCGGGTGTACACATGTGATCAGGTGAAAATAAATGTTTCAGACGGGATCCAGTTCTTGTGTGTATGTTTTGACACGCTTGAGCATCAATAGACAATTCAAACAGACATACAGCCTCATAAGGCCCAGAGTCACTTAGGGTCTAATTAGACTGTTCATTACACCCTGAATGGTCTTTATGAGAGAGGACATGTGTCAACATGAGGAAGTCAAGTACACTTGAATTAATAGCAAACAAGGGGGAGAAACGAGTGGTACAAAATAACCCCCCCATCACCTAAAGAGAATCAAAACATTACTGTACTATAACTTGGTGAATGTTTTTTTATTGCATATGGAAAATCTTTGGCTTCACATATGCGTCTGTGTCTCTGAGAAGAGGGATCTGATCATACACTGAGAGCTCTTTTGAATGAGTTTTTGTGTGGTCTGTGTGTTTGCATTGTAAATGTCCTGTGGGTGGAAAATAGGATGATAAAAAAAATGAGGCAGGTGGTGTTTTTAAAGAATAAGTTCATGATGGCTGCTAAAACCATTTCATTTTAATTTCCATTTCATTTTAAACATGTACCATTTCATTTTAAACATGTACCATTTCATTTTAAACATGTAGCTCCAATAAACATTTAAAGAATGTAAATTATATTTTATTGACTTATGTATTGTTTCTTCATAATTAATTCATGGTTCTGAATGTAATATATAATAAGACACTTGTAAAATAGATAAGATCAGGAACATTAGTTCTTATTCCTTTAATTGTTTAGAGCTCCTTTAATTTTATGTATGCATGACTTTTTAATTTCTGTTTGAAGACAATTACAAAATCAAGACAAACTAATATTGATAATCATAAGTTATTGACAATTCTGACGGCGGAGACAAAAGTTTAGTTAATTCTGTCTAGCAAAGATGTAAATGAAATATTACTCATGATATAAAAAAATGATGTGACTCAAACATTGATAAAGTTAATTCTCTTTATTTGACTTCATTGGTGGGAAGAACAAAGGATGTAACATTCAAGTTCATACGTTTATTTGAGCAGTAAACAGGATATTGATTGTAATATTGACAGTGACAAGCACGTCACTGAAATCTCTCAGCACTTGTGCTTCTGGAAACATGTTGATTTTTCTGGAAGTTCAGAAAACCACATAATAGAAAATGCAGAAACCTGAGGTTTGCACATAACCTATCTTTGCTTAGATCACGTCTTTAAGAGCACTGCTACTCCTGAGTCTCAGTCTTCTCCATTGACTGGGGGTTCACACTGAGAAAACATACAAAAACACCTTTGGCAATCTTTGCCATCTGAGTGCAACAGTTATTCAGTGTCTTTTAAATATATATTAAAAAGACACTCTGATCTCAAGAACAGTTTTGGTGCTAGAGTAAAATGGTTTTTGTGTAGATTGTGTTTTTGTGTGGCACAACAGTTCTGGCTGAAAAACTAAAATGGGTGATAAAAGTGGTACCTTTTATATACAACAAAAATACAACAAAAATGTTTTCTTTGGGTTATTTGGGAGAACACTGTAGGTTTAAAATTGTATTTTACCAGTGTGTGTGTGTGTGTGTGCTTTTGTTTCTCTATCATGATGGGGACCCAGTGTGCCCACAAGGATGGTAAAAGTCATACATACACACCTACATAGTGGGGAGAGAGTGTGTGTATGTGTGTGTATGTGAGAGAGAAAGAGAGAGAGAGAGGGAGGGAGATGTTACCCTTTACTCGTGCATGTTGTTCTCCAGACTTTACTCAGTAGGGTGCTTCTCAGTGCAGAACAGCCCCTGATATACAGTAAGGGCGTGATGACAGCATTCACTCGCGGCAGAATGCGCAGCGGGTCCGAACCTTCATTCTGGAAGGTGTAACACGTCGAGCCCACGAAATTACACACGATAATGTGGAGAAAGATGGGCAACCACGCGATCAGAAACGACACGGCGACCACCACGATGAGATAGACGGACGCGCGCTTGGCGTCTCGCTCCGCGCTCGGCGGCTCGCGCTCCAGCTGATATTTGGCGATGAGAAACAGTCTGATGTTCAGTCCGATCATGATGACAACCGTGAAAATGTTCGCCACGAAAGTACCGATGCCCGTCACCCTCTTAGCGACCCCCGTAGCCACTAAATTATTCACCGCCACTATCACAAACGCGTAAACCCAGTACGCCAGAATCACCAGCAGGGTTCGGTTCCGCGTCATGCGTTGCGAGTATGTGAACGGGGCCGCGACCGCGTGGTACCGGTCCGCCTGCGCGGCCAGAATCGCCATGTAGGACAGACCCAAAAAAGTGGGCGCGATGTAAAAAGTGCGCGTTGGGGAGTCGTAGCTGTCGCGCACGTCCAACGCGCCGCAGTAGTAGTACGCGACGCCCGAGCAGATGTCGCTGAGACACGTGCTCAGCATGTACATAAAGCGGTTCTCGCCGCGCAGCGATCTGCTCATCACGATGGACAGAAACACCGACACATTGAGAAAAACGATGGCGGTGCCGAGAACTATGTTGAACAGGAACAACAGCACGTTCCCGAAGCTCGTGAGAGGCAGCACGGTGGCCAGGCCCGCGATGCTCTGAGACACATTCATGAGTGATGGTTAAGTTAACCGGGTTACGAGTTACGAGCCATCACTGATGTACAAACTGATGTACACACGAGCTCTTTTAAAAAGACGCGCGAGGAGGACGGTGGTCTCACCTGAATCACGAGACCAGTTCTTGGAAGGGGAGCTGCAAAAACAACATGCAGTTTTCTTTAAAACGTCCACTGGAGCGGAACAATTACAGCCAGAGATTGTTGTAAACATTTAAATGCCTGATGCACGACAAATAACCTCGTTTCTTTTCCCAAACGTCATCCATTTTCTTAACACTTTAGTTTTCTCAGACTACACAAAGAGCAAAAAGTTGTCTAACAAACTTCATGATAAACAAGTGATGTGCACGTGCAAAATTAATGCAATGATTAGGAAAAGATACCACATGGAAAATCAGCAGACATAGACAACAGACAATGCAATATAAACATGCTTGAAGTGTATTTTGTACTGTAGGTCTGTGAGTGTTTGGACTGCGGACCGGGTCAACAGTTGACAACAGTCCACTGCAGATGTTAAACTGATTGTGCTTAATCATGAATTAAAGACAAGAACAATCTGTTTCTGGCCCCTCTTCTTAATTCCTGCAGCTGTGTGTTGTGTTTAATTGCATATTTAAAATACAGTGTAGCAATGAAAATAACAAATGCAACCTCAAGCTGACCTTTGACCCCTTCTGAGTGCTCATCATCAGCTAGTGCTTTCTGTGAAAGTGTTCATCTGATGATCACAGAAAAATATTGTGCACATTTGATCTGCCTGGTTAACCGCAGTAATGAGCACCAGTATGGGACTTTCATGTCCTCTGGTATTCTGCTCAGCTGTAGTTGTTTTCCTGAGGGTTCAGATATATTCCACAATGAACAGGTGAAGGTAAACGGTTTTGATAGAGCCATCATTGTGTTTTGATATTAGTAATCCTGTATTTGAATCTGATAATCCTAATGGATTTACAGCAATAATTAAACTGCTAATTAGGCAGCCAATCCTGTTATGAGCAGATGCATGTGTCAACGTGATACAATCAAGCCTCAAAATATAATGAGGAAAACAGCACAATACTTGCCCAAGAGTAATAAACTCTGGTGTAAACATGTTGGGTAACTTATAGATTTAGTTAGAGCTTTCCTGAATCACGTAAATTCGTATGTAATATTTATATTATGTGCACTGATACATGTAAATATGTTTTTCAGGGTTTTTTTAGGTAAATAAAATGAAAAGAGACAGACAAGAAGCTAAGGTGCTTTAGTTTAATTATTTTACTCTCAGTGATGGTAACATTATAAATATCTTTAACATTCAAAACATTCCAAAGCGTAACATCACATATGTATACGTCTGCTTAACAAGACCTAAGGAATATTGTTCTCTGCTATTTCATTAAAAGCCAAAGTTTTTCTGCGTTAAGAAAATGATTTAGCAATACGCTCATAATCTGCTTGAGTATTTAGCATCACTGTTCTGAGTATCCATACAAACAAGCTATTGATAAAGGTTTAACTTCAAATAAAAATATTACATTGTCTCAGAGACACAGTACAATGATATCCATCATACAACTCTACACAGCGTTAAAAGTTCAAATTTCATCTGCAAGTAATTGACAGCTGGGGTTCTATAGCTAGCTAAAATCAAACTGATGTCATCACACAAATAAAACATTACATTAAAAGAAACTACAGTGGAGAGCCACAAAAAAGTGATGACTATTTTTAAAAAGAATAATTTAAAAGAAATAAATACATGTCAGTAGAATGGTGAACAGTTTAAATTAAAAAGAAAAACACTAAAACAGCATTTTCAATATGTACTACACAAACAGGTCATGAGAACAAAAAAAGGAGCCACTTTTTAATGCCACAAAAACTATTTATAGTCGGTTGTTTGTATTTGTGTTGCCAATGGACAGCGAGTTGAAATGCTAATGTCATTAGTGTTAAAGATGGTCCGTGCAATATGCTGTCATTGAAGAGAAGTTAGTAGAAATGCTCACAAAACCACATGCAAAATGGCAGCTGGCAGTGATAGAATATCAGGGACTGAATAGTGGATACAATGTTTTCAATTCACCAAAATATCAACATTTAGAAAACTGATTTAACAACATGGCTCATACCAAAAAAATTCTGTGGCTCATGTTACAATATAAAGTATTAGCAGTAACTATCCATTGTAGCCACTGTGAGCAGTGGTAGTACCAGTGAGTCTTATTGACAGTTTTGAATGTTCAAACAGTCCTCAGGAGTTCATTAGTGTCTGAAGTTTTTAAGAATGTCCAAAATAATAGAAAATGATAAAATGATGGGTGCTAACAATGTTTTATTTTGCCAATGGTCCAATTTTCAGTGAAATTATCTTACTTTAGATTTAATAGCTTCTTCTGAACAGCTTCCAGATTGTTAGCAGCTTAATATCCAAACAGTAAGAAGCTGAAGATAACAGACATGATGCTTGTAAGGACTCCATGGCCAAGAGGTCCAGGCAGGTGACCACTACTACTTTCGCTTCGTTCATTGATGTTACTGCGATCTTGCACCTGTTTTGCTGCGTGCTGTTCTGCATAAACCATGTAAAGCTCTACACATCGTCGTGCTTTCATCTGCTCAATTAGCGCAGGGTAGCCAATCTCCATGATGCTAACAGTGTCGTCATCATCCTTAGATTCCTGTGCTAATTCCTGAGTCTGCTTTTGCGGTTGACTGGGTGTTTCGGGCAGCTTGGTGGTTGCAGATAAGGGGCCATTTGTACTGGTTTCAGATGTAGATCTTTCAATGGTGCTGTTGCTACTTGTGTCATCTTTTTGAGCATCTCTTTTAACAGTATCTTCTTGACCATCTGATGCAGCTTGAGGCTCAGAGAGATCTGTGGATCTTCTTGCTCTAACTTCCCGTTTCTCTCGCAGTAGGTCTTTCCTTTTCACGCAGTTGTCCATGAATTTATCATAGGACTGAGGTGGAGGATTCTGGTAGATATCATAAGGGTTAATGTTATTCTGACCTCCAGAAGTTGATCCAGAAGTGCCCGGCCTGCCACCCTGAGGGTTGGTGTTCTCATTCATAGTGCTGTCAGGAGGTGGTTGGCCATAGCGCCTGTACATATAGTGATTATAGTAATATTCTTCCTGCGGGCTGTGGAAATGAAAACGGGGGCGGGGGAAACTTCCGAGACCATAGCCCAGAGCCATTCCGGCCACCGCTCCAGCCCCAGCAGCCAAAATTGCCTGCTTGCCAAACCCCCTTGATTTAATGGAAGGACCCATACCCATGTTCTGCACGGATTGGGCAAAGGGTGACCTGCCACCACCGTAACCATAAGCACCATAGTTGCCACCATAACCTGGGCTCATGATTTTGTTATTGGGGTTCCAGTAAGGGTACTGGCCTGCTCCTGGATTTGCACCCCCTGTTCCAGGTCTAACTGCACCCCCACCATACTGGTTAGGGTAGGAACCTCCTCCTCGGACTGGATACCCTGGATAAGAGCCTCCAGCTGGGTAAGGGTTTCCTCCTGCTTGTCCAGGATACCTGTTGGGGTATGAACCAGCTCCTGGATAGGATCCTCCCCCTGGGTAGCTTCCTTGTGCTGGGTAACCACCTTGTCCTGGATAACCACTACGCCCTGGGTAGTTACCTTGAGCTGGGTAACCACCTTGAGCTGGGTAACCACCTTGAGCTGGGTAACCACCTTGAGCTGGGTAACCACCTTGAGCTGGGTAACCACCTTGAGCTGGGTTTCTACCTTGTCCTGGGTAACCACCCTGAGCTGGGTAACCTCCCTGAGCTGGGTAACCACCTTGAGCTGGATTACGCCCTGGGTAGCTACCTTGGCCAGGGTACCCGCCTCCAGTGCCAGGGTAGGGGGGAGGATTCTGGTTTGGTACTTGAGGTTGTCGAGGGTAGTTTCCTGGGGACGAGTGTGTCCCTTGAGACGAGCCTTTAGTATTGCTGCTGCTGCTGCTGCTGCCACCGCCTCGATTTCCAGTGCTGCTTCCACCTTTGTTATTGCTACTAGTTTTGCCCCAGCTGAACCCTCCTTTACTACCTCCTCCTCGCTTGGCCACAGCTGCCACCACAAGAGCCATACAGAGGAACAGTACTGTTAGGCGACCCATTTCTGTGGACAGACAGACAGAAAGAAAGAATTACTAAAGAGCGTAGGGAAAAATCAGTTAAATATTTAAATTTAAGTATAAGGTCAATTTAAGTACCATACACACATGCTTTCAATGTAAACACCATATACTGTGTTTTGCTATTTAATAACCTAATAATTTTCAAAATATGTTTTTTTTCTGTTTATATGACAGTGATCATCAAGGCCCTAGTAACTCTTCTAATTATTTTTAAGACCATCAATGTGTTTTAAAGAGACTGGGTGCTTGGCCACAGGCAAAGAAAACAATTAGTAGCATTGTTAAAATAAGAAAACGGTAATTAGAAGTCTACAAATCATTTTGTACCACTGTGACATAACATGCTTAACAAGCTGCTCACTGTGCCACTGACTTTAAACTTCCTAAGGACAGAGGATGCAATGTTTAGAGAACGTTTATTTTTATGCTTACAAATGACAGACAATGCATGTAACTGCTTTGGAACTGGAAGTGAGAAAATAACTTATAGACTGGATTTTAAAGATGACATATAACTATCATGCTTTAAACCTCATGGCATTCAAAACCCAAATGCAGTTTTTTTTTTCCTGCGAAGTGCAAAAGAGTGTTTTACAGTTATATACAATGAAATATACAGTTATATAGTTTTATACAATGACACTAACAGTGACCACAACTTGCAAACTCAAAAAATGAAGCTGATTTAAAAGTTCCTAAGTGGCACAATCTTGTTATCTAACCAATCATTGTGCAGGGATCTGTATATATAGTCGTCCCACATCTCTGTCCTGTGACACTTGTGGCATCTTTCCAACACCTAATCACCTCCCTCTTGCCTGTATCTACCCCAGTAAAGAACGGGGGGTGAACTCTGGGTTTGTCACACCCCCAAACAGCAGGCCAAATATGCATGTTATCATAACTGATTACATGTTTCTGAACTCGTGAAAGGAAAATTAAAAGGGCATTTGTGAGATAGTGAAGTGACTATTGAATAATCTTTTTTCACTACATTGTAAAAAAATAGGGCATGTGTATGTCATATGACCCTCAACTGGATCCTGTGAATATCAAAAACCATTAATTTTACATAACTCTCCAGTTTAAGGTTTTCTTTTTATACAAACTTGAATTTTGGCATCTTTCTTAAACAACACGATCACCTGGATTCAGACGAGTGTAAATATAATGTATATATTTTATGATAACCACGATAGTGTCATTAATGAAGTTTGACAGATAGGGCTCGTTGTATGAAAAAAGAGCTACGTGACAAAAACATGGGTTTGGGAACAACATGGGGGCGAATAATTAACTACAGATTTTCCAACTGGCTTAACAATTCCTTTAAAAAAGAATTTATTCAGAAAGTCATAATTCCCCAGTAAACTATACAAACATTTTCAATTCATGATTTATTTAAGCCAATGCCACAAACATACACTTAAGATACTGAGACTTGTCATTCACAGAATATTAGTAGCTCCATATATGACATAATTATATAGTATTTCACCTAAATTAGTTTGCATTTAACATTTTACATTAATAATCAGGTGAACTGAACCAGTACTATCCTGGTTACTGAGAATAAATGTAATAACAGGAATGAAAACAGAAGCAGCTTGTGTGTGTATCACTGCTGGTCAACATTTACATTGACTTCATTCAGTAAACCTGACACTATCAAAACAAACCATCACCTAACACACACACAGCAGCAGCCACACATTTATTTATTATATGCCGTGTTATACACATTTATTATATGCCGTATACAGTAAATATGGATAATAATTACTAAGCTGTTTACATTAAACACAAATGTCCGCCGTGTGCGTCAATTCACAAACGCTTTAAATAGCGGAACTGTGGCCGAGAAACGCGCCTGTCATAATAAAGAGAAAACAAGCGGCTATATAAACACGACGACCGATCACAATACGTCAAGTTTTTATTATTATTATAACAATAATAAAATGGCTACAGCACCTGCGTGTTGATTTCAGCGTCGATCCCCAGCGAATGTTACTCCCCAGACGCGCGTGCCCGTTACTGACGAAGAAAATTTCCGTTGCCAGGCGCGCCCCCGAGCCGAGATCTGCGCAGGCGCGTTGGCCCCAATCTTCAGTGACATCATTTACCAGAACTGTCTGACGGGTTCTGGTGACGTAATGTCTTAATACATCATCTCAATGAGTTCATTATTTAACAAGAAGCGCATTGGAAAAGACAAATAAAATGTCTTGCCAAAACACATCACTGCCAAAAGTTAAGCATCACTTTAAACATTTATGACTATCCCACAATCACAATGTAATATGTATTAATGTTATGTATGGGTTGTTATTTTCCTATCCCTGTCTTAATTTATTGCATGAAATATTGAACTCAATTTACAAAAGCACAATCTTTATAAAATTAGACTAAGTGTATCTTCATGTCATTTTTTCCATTATATTTGGTTTTCATAATCCTTGGACAAATTAAAGACAGTTTCTTGAAGACATTTTTGTTTTTCCCAGGTGGGAAAACAATATTAGCAAACATTTGCAACATTTTAATGTGGTATCTGTTGGTTTTTCTTTATCTAGAGTTTATACCTTATCTGATAAAATGACAAACCTACATGACATAAAACATCATTTGCATTTTCACATAAATGTATCTGCAAAAAAGCATGTGTTTAAATAATGTGTTTTTAAAGAAATAAACATTGGACAGAAATAATTTTAACCCTTTATTGACAGTCCAAAGTTTGCGACTTTTCAGTGAGGTGAATTTTGTAAGTAAATGTCACCCCATATTTTATTTTCTACATGGACTTTTACACCCGTTGTAGCAGCTTCTGTGTACATTTTTTACACGTGACATTTAAATACACAAGAGACAAAAATAAGAGAAATCCCATTTAAAACAAAGCAGGAAAGTAAAACAGAGCACACACTGGTATCAAACCAGTCTGCTTGTGTGTAATCTAAACTACACAGTTTGCTCCTTTTCAGTCTAATCTAATAGCATATAGATTTTTAAAAGGCTTTATTACATTGAGTTTAAAGTATAAAAGACAACACAGACAGACTTAAAGATTTAATTGTAAAAAAGATTTAAAAAACAGCCGTTTATTAATTGCCCATATTTCCCAGGCGTGGTGGAGAGTGCCAGACAGCTGAACTAGTGCGTTTGAAGAAGCGAGCTTTGGTTCGTCTGAAGATGGCCTCCAGCCTGGGTGGTTCGGGCTCTCCGAAATATAAATTAAGGTCCAGTGGATTATAATAGTGCTTCATTATAGTCTGTTGTAGCTGCATACCTGCAGGACACAACGTTAGGTTAGAGAAGTACAGTGCAAATATAAGAAAACAGTACTGTATGCTGCAGGGCTGGGCTGTCAACAACAGCTGCTAGTTGCTACTGCTAGTTGTGCACACATACGGAAAACATGCATACAGCTGGAACTAAAAGTGTAATATTCCAGTAGTTAAAGTCAAGAGTTTCGTACCCTCAGCCCAGGACGGGATGGGCTTTTTAGGATCAGATTCATCATCTGTAGAGTCATCGCTTTTCTGATCCATACCGTAATCTTCAGGATTCACTAAAACGGTCACTTTCTGACCTTTAGGAGTGATCTGGTAGGACTGTGGAGATTGCTGCGAAGATGGGAAAAACGGTTACAAACCAGCTGTTCCAGTAACCTTAGATTGTTTTGTACGTTTCTAGGCAAACAACAACCCTGAAAGCTTTTTTGTACAGCACATTAAACCAACACAGTTCTGCATTTCCAAAGGAAAATTCCAAGTAGAAAACGATGTCTCTTTTTCCGATTCGTCATTTTCCACATCTGGGCGCACCAACTTAAATTGCTTACTAATATTATCCAACACATAAAAAAGATGTTCCAGTGACCTCACCTCAATGTCAACAGTAACGTTGAGTCCAGCTCCGTGATCAATGCTTTTATTGTGAGCAGCTCCTTTCCCAACTGGAGTTTTCATCACAGAATTCTGAGGGGACACGAAAACAGCTTCAGTATCAACACAACAAATAAACAAAAGGCATCAATTAGTGAAAATTGTTTTTTACCTCAATATCTACAGTTACATTCAGAGCTGAACTCTTCGTGATGGTTGTGTTGAGCAAGTTGGTGGCCGTTTGCGTTTTAAAGGTCTGCGAGCAAAAAAAATTAGCAAAACAAATTGATAACCACATTCATCATATTAACTGAGCATTACTCGTTTTGACTGGCTAAATCTAAACGTTTTGATCATCAGTCTGTGCTGTGAAGGATTGTAACGGCAGTAAAGGGCCACGTGAGCGCTGTGTCGCATTACCTGCGCCGTTGCGGAGGCTGCAGCCGCAGCAGCACGTTTGCGCTCCTCCTCAGCTCTCCTCTCCTCCTCCTGTTAGGAGAAGCACATGTTTGCTTTCAACATCAAAATACATTTGACTGTGAAGAACATTATCCTTGTAAAGTTGGAGAGCACTCTGAAGGGTGGGCCGGATCTTATTCTTTCAGTTTTAGCTTGATATGGCTAATCTCTCTCTAAACCCTCCCTTTAAAAGATTATATCTCTGCTGTTATTATACTTTGACTCTCTGGTTTGGAGTTGAAAAATAACATCATCAGAAAGCTTCAGTGATGCAGCAGATAAAAGTCTCCTCACATCCCAGCTGTCACAGTTGGTTAGGACAAGAACTCATCAGATCTTCTATAATGTGATTACAACAAACCGAACTCACCATCCTCCTCTTGTCCTCCAGCTCTCTCCTCTCTTTCTCTCTGGCTGCTCTCTCCAGTTCCTTCTGAAGAGCGAGAGCTTTTTCTTGTCTCTCTCTGCAGAACACAAACACGTTTAATATTCCTGCTTAATATCATCATCATCATCATGTGCATCATGACAGATTCCTGTTTGTGTCAACAACTCATACGTGAAGAAAATCAACACTAACTTCTCGGCCGCAGCCTGCCGCTCGCGCTCTCTCTCGCGCTCTCTCTCCAGCTCTCGCTCCTGTTCTCTCTTCAGCTCCAGAGCTCGTGCAGCTTCAGCCTGTTTGTGGGCCTTCTCGCGCTCTTCTTCAGCCTTGCGTTTGGCCAGCAGCTCCAGGTGTCGCCGCTCCTCTTCCTCCTGACCAACAAACATGAATTATCTATGCTTCTGAAGTCACGTTTAAGTTAGAAGATCAGATCTTCTCAATAAACCAGACCAACATCAGGTCACTCCCAAAAGTACATACAATTTTGTTAATATTGAAGTAGATTCTGTGCTTGTTGAATGAGAGTCAAGCTATTTGTAAATCAGACTATCAACACATGATTTGGTCGCAATTTGTTTTGAGTTATTTTGGGACAGTTGGCTCTAACACAATGTTCTCCTCACTTATTGCTGGGTTTGACTTACAACTTGCTGAAGCTTCTTTTGTCTGGCTGCCTCTTCCTGTTTCCTGCGCAGCTCCAGTTCTTCCTGTCGTTTAGTGGCCACCTTCTTCTTAGCTTTCTCCTCAGCTAACCGCTCAACACGCATCTGAGAGAGAGAAACAACAAAACTCCATAAAAAAAAACTCAATAGGACAATTCCTTCAGTTTCCTCCCAGTCTTGAGATTTTTAGTACCATGTCGTTTTTCTTTTCTAGCTGTGCCATCTTCTCCTCAATCTTCTTTTTCTTTTCTTGCTCCTTCTCTTTCTCTCCTTTCACTCGAGCTTCAAGAACCCGTTTCAAGCGCTCATCCCGCTTCCTAAAGTGGACAGAATTCACTTTTGAGACCTGATTTGCTTTCACACTGAAACCGATTTCACCATTTTGGTTTGGGATGAAAACACACATCACCTTTTAATTTCTTCTTGTTTCTTTCTTCTCTCCTCCTCGATCTTCTTCTTCCGTTCATTCTCTTGTTCTATCTTCTTGTTCAAAGCGTCCCATTTCTGCCTTTCTTGCTCCTGGAAGTGACAAACATTTTTGAGGTGATTTTAAACATTTAGAGAGCAGTGAGTTCAGTCCAGATTTTAAAGACAATGAAAGTTAGAGTTAAAATGAGTTATTACATGGATGCTGTCAGAAAACCAAATATGAGGACAGTGATTATGTGGAGTCAGTTAAACATTTACAAAAATTAGATCTTGGGCTAATGCCTCAAATACACAAGTAGGTGAATGTGAACTTCCCAAACCACACCAAACACAGCCGAGACATGGAGATGTGAACCACATGTGTGATGAGCTCAAATCAATTTCAGATGCTGAATGCATTTGAGTTTAACACAGGTTGAGCTCTATGGCAAACATCTGTTGCATGCTGTGGATTAGCAAAGAAACTCTTCTTTTTTTTAAGGAGTTTTTATTTCAACGTGTCTAGGAAACTATTTCTGTTATAATCAACATCATGCTACAGACACAATTAATAGAGCTGAAAGCTGTATTAAACATTAACATTCCTATGAACAGAAAATTCTTATCAGAATGGAAGGTCAAACAGAAATGAATTCAGAGTGATTGTAAAGATGAAATGATTCTGAACTGAAATGGATAGTGAGGTCAGTCTGGATTCACTGCGTTTATACTCACCACAGAGCCTAAGCCAAACTGAGAAAGAAAAACACGAAGTACAATTACTAACTGAAACATCTATTTGAACCATCTATTCAATTACACACTCTGAAATAAAATGGACCAATCACAGAAGTGTGTTAACCTTCACGTTAAATGGACCAATCAGAGAAGTGTGTTAACCTTCACGTTAAATGGACCAATCAGAGAGGTGCGCTAACCTTGACCTCAGGTTTGCTGGCGGACTGTTTGATGAAAGACTTCATGGTGCTACTGCGGCCCAGAGATCCAGGCGTCATCAGCATCTGGTTTTTCTGCACGGTCTGCACGAACGCCCGCATGTGTGGAACGATACTCTTCACAAACACACCAATTCAACAAATTAAACACTCGCTAACTCAATCCTCAAGCTAAACAGCGACACGAACGGGCCACAAATCATTAAAAATTCCCCTCACGGATGTAAACAACCACATAAAAATGCAGATGTTGGCAGACATGTTTCTTTTCCACAGTACTGCAGAATTCAGACATGGGCTGCATTGCAACCAGAGATGCTCGTACCGTGACACACTTCTTAGGAGGAGAGAACTTCTTTTTAGGTGTGCTGATCTTCAGTATTGCTTCTTCAGCAGCGCGCCGCTTGGAGCCGGACCGTGTAGAGCTACCAGAGTAATAAACATCATAAACGCACCAAGACACAGAGCAATTAAAATAAATCAGAATGGTAGTAAACTGTGATCTCACCGGCCGTCTGCTTTGGTCTTTGACTCGCCAGTGTCTGCTTAAAAATAAATAAAATAAAACTTTAAAGCCAACATGAACCAGCACTTTTATGTGACAAAACCACTGAGACACTTCTCAAAATATCTTTTTGTGTTCCACAGAAGAGAAAGTCAGACAGGTTTAGAATGACATGAGAGTGAGTAAATGATGGAAGAAGTTTTTGGGTGAACTATCACTTGATCAGTTTTGATTGTGTTAGTTGTTCACCTGTTTCTGATGTTTGGGCTCTCATAGATCGTGTAAAACGACACTGTTGATTGGTGCTGGGAGACTCTGAAACCTGTTCCTTAAGTTCTTCATCTTTTTCCTCAGTTTCCTCTTCAGCAGTCGCCTGGGGTTCAAGTTCCTAAAAGAGATGCGAGATGAGCACAAACTACACAGGAGAAAACCTGCTACTATCATAAAGGAAGTGAGTGTTTGTGTCCTTTTAGATGTTGGATCCCTAATTAGTAACTGTAAATAAAAACTTGCCTCAGGCTGAGCATGTTCTGGTCCAGTGTTGGTTTTAGTGGCTTCTTCCATCACCTTCTGCTCTGAACTGATAAAAAAAACATTGTTCAAAATCTGGGATGATACTGAAAGGTTGTTGGTTCAAACCCAGTAAGATCAATTTATCACCAACTATAACCTTAGTACACTTGACAGAAATTACTTACTGTTGTTCTTTGGGCTCTTCTGCATCTTCAGGCTCAATGTCCATACAGATGTCCTCTGGAAATAGTAACAGACGTATAAACAGAAGAATGAGTTTTATATCGATGTTACTTCACATGCAAACTATAGAAAACTCTGACAGAGTGATTAAAAAGTAAAAAGAAAAGAAAAAACATGCAGGAATACATTAAACTGGATTTGCCATGTTACTTTTAGTTTAAAGCAACTTTCAGCTTTGCAAATGCTAGCGTCCTCCTCCACACCCCTGTGAATCAATAAACCTGCTGTTTTGTTTAGTGTTGAGGTGCTGTTAGTTCTGGAGAGACACAGGAGATCAGTTGTAACTTTTAAGGTGATGTAATCTGTGTCTCACCGCTGACGGAGCTGCTGCAGGTCGAGTTGCCCTGTCTGGATTTCTTCTTCAGGAAAGACCGTCGGGACGCCCTACGAACTGCTTCCTGGGTCATGCTGTGTCTGAGACCCACCAGAGAGCGCCGCAACACCAGCGACCGACGGACAGACGTTCGGGACGCACCCTGAGGTGTCGTCTGCGACCCGGAAGCAGCAATGGGAATTTTATTGGCCGATCGGCTTGGAGACGGACCAGAATTCAACAGCAATTCAGCACTCAGACGTTCTGATGAGGAAATTTTCACCACAGCTTTAGACACCAGGATCTGATCGTCAGTAGAAGCCAAACGTTCCACCTCATCTGCTTGTTTCTCCTCTGGAAGGTTCTCCACTGGTTCCTCAACCTCTTCTGGCTCCTTGGCACCGCCTTTGTTGCGCGTGCTGCGTTTGACGGGCTCGTTCTCGGCTGCGGCGGTGGTTTTGTTGCGCCGGGTGCGTCGAGCGGGCTCCTCGGCCGTGCTCTCTGAGCTGTTGTTTGGGGCGTGTGGCGTGACAAGCTCTGAGATGGTGTTCAGGGTCAACTGAACGGAAGAACGACGCAGGTTGCTGCGCTTCCCTTTAGAGAAACTGCAAAGGAAATGAAACATGATGACATCACATTATTTTAAATGCTGATTGGACTTCTGTATATTAAAGGTGACACGTGTAATTCAAAGTCTAAACACTGACAATTTTCATCATCAATGCAAAAGAAACAAGATTCCTCACCGTCTTTTGCCGTGAGACTCATTGAGTTCCATTGACACTCGTTTTCTGCGATTTGTCTTTTTCTGCGATGGAGTTTTTGGCATGAGTTCAGGCTCTGTGCTGAAGTCACTACAAAACAAGGTGGTAGAACGTGTGTAACAATGCAACACAGCCTTACAGAGATGTGACACTCCATTCCACACTGACCGAACGGTCTCACCTGGAGAACATGCGATGAGCTTCCTGCTGGATCTCACCCAGCCACACCATGTGCACGTTCTCAATCTCACTGCTAAAATCCTGCAGCTTCCCATTAAACACCTGCAGGAGGGATCGTGTGGCCTCAGGCAAGGAAGTCATGATGGCCACCCTGAAAATAAAACGTGTCGGTTGGAGCTATTAGTTATAATGTTGACACGACTATAACTGCAGGACTTCCTTTACATTAAAATACTATAGAAATATAGCTGTGCAAAACAAAGCCCCCAAAACAACAAACACTGAGCAATTACAGTCTTCCTGTATATAAACAAATGCTATAGAAACAAACACATTTACTGCTTTCACAACACACATAATGCAAAAACCATAAAGGACCTGAAAGCCCAGCAAATCAGTCCAAATGTCCATAAAATGACCATATTAATTAATGTTCATATTAATTAATATTCATATGCTGTGTCACAAGCCTGTTCTGATCCAGATCTGCAAAAGTCTGCAATAAAACTGCCTTTTAAGACACATTAATTATATTACAGTAAAAAAACTAAACTTCACACCACCGTCTGTCATTAAGTCAAATGATACAGCTACTGTAGTTACATACTCACTTTTGACACGTTTCCAATGTGTACGCATCTAATGTTTCTTTTCTCATTTTCAATGAATTCATGTTTAAACAATGAATGTAAACAATATAATCGATCTATTTAAATGTGTAAAGTGAAACTTCACACTGATCTCAGCTCAAACAGGCCCTGACGGATGTTTGTTGAAATACAGATGAATAACATAACAGTAATTTTAATGCGCAAAATAAACACGAGAATAAAGTTACAATTAAATGACTGAATTATTACTGCAAGATAACTAGCTTAGCTAATATTTACCTAAACATTTTCAAAACATCGCCAAAGCTTCAAAACTCGACCTACCTATTTAGCCTTTATAGATGATTTTGGTGTAAAATGACAGTCTTTATAATGCAATAATTAATTAAAAGCTCTTTTTTTGTCTTTTAATCTGATCATCAGAAGCTAAAGTGACTGCAGCGACTCTCCAGCCGCTTGTTTTCCAGCCACCCGCTCAAACGGTTTAAATAGTTCAAACTGTGCGCCGACCAATCACGAGCTACGCTCAGCCTGTTCTGGGTGGGACCAAACATTACTTTATGCTATTGGGAGAAAAATGTGCCTGTCAACGCAGATTTGTCCAATCATAATCGACCTTCTATGGAAACAATGAATTGTGTTATCATTGGAGGACGCGAATGCCAATCATTCATTTTAAACCCTCCAACGACGTCTATAAGCCCCGCCCCTTACGTGTGGAAACGTGAGATGTTTATTAAATGCATTTAATACTTTTAAAAGTTTTAATATCTGCATAACAAATCTATAAAATCCGCAATAGTGTTTTTATATAGTAAACGATTTGCTAATGGAATATGATTAAATAATACAGCCACACTGTTGCCATGGTAACGGAGGCAGCTAGCCTGCTAGCGTCGTAAACTCCGCGTTATGAGGAGACTCGCTGGATAATAAACATTATTTTAAACACATCTGATGTTTAATTTCATCAGACATATCGATGCCCACCAGACGATCATGTAGGTGAGATTTTAACCCCGTTGTGTTGTTTGCTGGACCAGATTGACGTGCATCAATGTGAGATTACCAGCATTTCTAACCAAATATAGATGTTTAATATGCAAACAACAGTGTTTTACGTGTTATATAGAAATGTCGTATTTTACTTATCTGACATAGTGTGTGATTTATAGCTTATTAAAGATGAAACAGTCTTACCACAGTTATAAAGCAACGTAATTTACTGACAGTCTTTGTAGGATCTTGGAGTGCCATATAAACAAAATGGCAGTCGTTATATATTGTAATATAATTTGAGCTGTCGGGTCCGATTTCCCGGGAAATGTCATGTAGGCTTCTTTTAACTTTAACATACGTAAAGAAAAAGTATGTAAAGTATTCTGCAACTTTATGTTTCAAGCATAGATGGCGACAGAGAGGCAGAAGTTACAGACTGCAGCTTTAAATAGCTGTAATCCTCTTTTCAGGAAAGGATGATGAGACGTGATCAGCACCTGAGCATCAGAATAACTCAGCATGAAGAAAATCTTCAACTTCAAGAGAAAGAGGGGCTCCCCCAGCCCCTCTGAGACCAGCAGCGTGCTGTCAGCCAGCTACAGTCTGAAGGACAAAGGTCTGGGGAAGGTCCATAAGGCTGCCTGCAGTGGAGATGTAGCCAAACTCAGACAACTAGCCAAAAAGAATGATTTAAACCAGCTGGATAAGGAAAACAGGTCAATATGCGCTCAATATAAACTATTTTTTATTTCATTTTGATTGTAAATCATACGGTATGCATAATTTGGTTTGTAAGAAGAATGTTCTTACACTAAAGAAAGTGCTTCACAGTGCAGTAGAAGAACCATTTTTAGATGTACGGTTCCTTAAAAAACTTTTAGCCAAAAATGGTTCTTCTATGTCATCGCTATGAAGAACCTGTTAAGAACCTTTATTTGTTGGTCTTCAGTGCTTCATGAAATACTGTGTGTTTATGGCTGCTGGGATGTTCTGGTTTGTCATAACTTTGTGTTTGGACCTGCAGAACTGCGCTGCATATCGCATGTGCCTGCGGACACACAGATGCGGTTCAGTTTTTGGTAGAGAGCAAAGCGAAGCTGAACTTATGCGACAATCAAAACCGCTCCGCCTTAATGAAGGTACAACCTGTTTATTCTTAAATATTAAGAAACAGGAATATAAATACTGGCAGTAATGCTGACAGGTCACGTTTATGTCTCTGTGTCTTCAGGCGGTTCAGTGCGAGCAGGATCGCTGTGTTTCTTTGCTCCTGGACCATGAGGCTGATCCCAACCTGGTGGACATTAGTGGAAACACAGCACTGCACCTGGCCGCCCGCATCCCCTCCCTGCCTGTGGCCATACAGCTGCTGGAGCACACGGCCAACATCAACGCCCAGAACAAGGTAAAACCTCAGCAAAGATCTTACCAGCACAACAGAAGATCTCTACAGACTTTCAATGAGGGAGAAGTTACTTTCACTGGAAGCATAACGGCAGAATGAAATTATAGATGAAGAAGGTTTGTGTTCTTGTTGGATTGACAGGATGGAAACACTCCGTTGATGCTGGCTGTGAAGGAAAACCATGCAGACATGACGGAACTTCTGCTGAAAGAAGGAGCAGATGTTAACGTAAAGAACCAGGAACAACGGTACGGAAAACTGATCAGTGTTCAAAATGATCTCCGTAAATGTATAATAATGATTTGGTGTACGTGGAAAATGATAGTTTGACTTTATTTGACTTAAATATGTAAAGTAACCTGCAATTTTACATCTCAAACAGAGATGGCAGTAGACGAAAGTTACAGATTGCAGGTTTAAATGTTGTAGTGTGAATGTAGAAGGATCATATTTTATGAGTTATGAAAGTGTGTTTTGTATTTAATTGTCTGTAAATCTCTGTTCAGGTCGGTGTTGATGATGGCCGCATGTAACGGACAGATCAGCACGCTGCGTTCGCTTCTGCAGTCCGACGCTGACGTCACAGTTAAAGACGTTAAAGGATGGTCTGCAGACGACTACGCCGTCATGAACGGACACCACGCGTGAGGACTTGTAGTGTAGCATGTAGCAAAACAGTCACTGGGACAGGCTAACATGTAACAGAAGTGACCACCATGCCTAGACACATATACTAAACTCTTACAGTATCACTAAACTTCCCCTCCCAATGAATTGTGGGTAATATCAGCCATTAGCTCTGTTTGTTAGCGCTTATATCAGCAGTTGTGTTGTGTGTTTCAGCTGCTCTCATCTGATCATTGAACACGGGACCAAGAGAAGATCTCTGCAGTCTCCATCTCATCTGACAGCCAGCAGAAAGAAAGGACCGTTTGGAGAGCCGGTCAGAGCCGGTTTGCCTCTAGGAAGACCTGCTCTGGATAAAGATGGTAAGGATGCTTGTGTTAAAATCACTGATTCATCTGCACTCATGCATGTATGATACAGTGTCACAGTGACATGTAGTGTTTTGATTGGTTGTGTTTTACCACTGACACTGTATCATCTCAGGTAATCTGTCTTGTGTTTCTCTCTGCAGATACAGAAGATATCTCCCACACAGACTCCATGAGCAGGTGAGATGTGATGCATTGATTTGAGTGATAACAGATCTACAGATTATAACTGCTGAGGTTTGTTAGCAAACAGCTTTGTTTTTAATGGCAGGACTTCAAAAAGTGCAGTTGCTGACTCCTGGCCTTCATCAGACGATGATGAGGAGTTAGACTTCAGCCCGAAGGTTTTTCTCATTTCTGTTAGGCTGTACAGAGCAATAGTTTGAATACATGTAATACTCATGAACATAATTAAAACTGTTTTACAGATGCAGAAAGTAAACCTGAAGAAACTCATAAGTGTCTCCAAAAAAGAGAAGATGGAGGGTAAATCTAAACATCATGTGATGTTCTGGGAGCACTGTGGTTGTACAGTCATTTGAAGCCCCTGTCCTGTAGTTGGCTGTCTTTGCTTGTAGCTGGTGTGTTGAGTGTTGTTGTATAATGACTTTTCCTGTAGACACAGTGAACCAGGATGCAGACAAATCCTGGAGCGGATCATACGAGTCAGAGAGTGAGAACAATGCTGCAACCCTTCCACTGCTGTCTAGACCCCTCCCCTCCCGCAGCCCCTCCTCCCAACTTCCTGTAGCACCCCAACCGGCTCCTTCACCACGCCCATCCCAGATAAGCCCCGCCCCCCTCAGCAGAACCTATGAGGTAATTCTCGCTCTTTGTCTGGAAAAATGTCTAACTCTTCACCTTTCTTTCCACTGCTGGGGCAGGAGGGCAGGGGGAGTTACCAGAACTGCCCTCTGACATTAAGCTAGACATGGAGGACGATGAAAGTCCAGAGGAGGAATCTGAAGATGGGGAAGATGATGAGGAGGATGACGATGAAGGTGAGGAGAATGATGATGATGAAGGTGAGGAAGATGATGATGGTGACGAGGAAGAAGATAATGATGATATTGATGACAGTGATGAAGATGAAAATGATCATGATCAAAACGAGGAAGATGATGATGGTAATTCTGAAAATGAAGATAAAAAAGAAGAAGAAACTAATGCTGCTGTGACTTTTGAGATGGTAGATGTTCCTAAATTCACTCCAGATGTTTTTGAGGCTCTTGGTCTATCTGAACTTGAGCAAATAAATGATAAGAATAATGAAAATATTCAGATGGACATGATGGAGGACAACATCTTGAAGGACCATCCTCTGGAAGTAAGAATGGATCAAGAACATGCAGATCAAGAGGTTTCAGCAGACACTTCTCAGAACCCAAATGACTTGAATCAAGCAATTTCAGAAACATTCCTTTATGAAGGTCCAATTCCAGGAATTCTTCATTTAGAAGATGGCTGCCTTGTGTCAGCTGTCAGGGTTGAGGCAAGATTCTCTGATGAGGAACAAAATGAAGATACCAATGAACGTCCAAAACCTGCAAAATTAAACCGAAAACAGGTTACTCTACAAACTATTCTTGTATGTTAAAGTCAAATGAAACCAAACTAACATTTTTTCACAATTTAAAATGCAGGCAGATGCTGGACAGCCAATCAAAATTCAGAATGCAAATAATACCATGATGTCATCACTGTCAGTTAGATTTTAAAAACTGCATAACTTTCCTAAATCCTAAAAATAATAAATAGATGTTGATAAAGCTCGACTGAAATTTTCCCTAATTATTTTGAGGTTTAAATGGATTATGTACATCAAGTTGTTCAAGCTGAACTTAGGTAAGGAATTTCAGTACAATGTTAGCATGCAAACTCTAATGATCTGGTATAAATAATGTTTATATGAAATGTTACATTTTTTTTGCAGCCCAAAGTGATTAAAAGGGAGACGGTGTCTGTTCTCAGTAAGCTGATGGATTCAAAAGAAGCTGCTAAGAAAACGGGTAACGTCCGATTTTGAGTCATTTAAACATATCGTAACATTTCTGGTTTGTCATCTATAAATTCATATTTCTTTTTTCAGACCTGATGGAAGAACTCGGTTTGGGGGATGCTGATGACCTGGAAGGTAATTTTGATGTGTTTGCTTCACTGAAACATTCTTCAGTCTGAAAGAGTAGCTTTATACATCTAAGTTTGTTTGGTTAAACCAGCTTAGCTTTAAAAGATCTTTCAGTGTAGAATTTCAGTTCAGATGTTGATTACTCCACCCTTCTCAGATGCCTCAGACTGGGACTCCGCCAGCACCACCAGTAAGGCCAGTAAGAACTTTCCAGTTTATAAGCTGGAGGAGGAGCCTATTTATGAAGACCAGCTCACCCCTGCATGGCCCATCCCACCCCAGGAGCAGGACAAACCCTTGGCCACACCTCCTCTACCCAGCCCACGATCCCTCAAATCAAACTTCAGCTCAAAGCCACGCCCACACCTGGACTCGAATCAGAGGCCAGAGAGTGAAGGTAGAACTTCCTAACAAACTGCACATAAGTGCCACATAAAAATAAACCTATTAAACTAAATAAACTAATGAATTAACTGACTCTCATGACAGAACCTGAGTGGGATACGGACACTTCCAGTCCAGCCAAGATAACAGATTCACTGCCAAACCTCCCTCAGCCCGACACAGGTAAACATCTTCTGCTACAGGAAGTGACATCAGAATAATGCACATCTCTGTGTGTATATTGTAATAATGTTGTGTAGTGTATAATGAGTGTTTCTGTCTTCAGTTCAACAACAGGAACCCACAGCAGAAGACGGTGAGAGTGAAAGCAGCTCAGATGCTAGTGAACATGAAGATAAGGTGGGCGGAACTTATAATATATAAACTCTGCCTCTTTTCCTCAAAATGTGTATGTTTGGTTTCTTTTT